>CAJQZN010025765.1:0-32775 GCA_907164685.1 Colias eurytheme
CAATATTTTGCTTCAAACGGGAGCAAAACTAAAAATTTCAATATTTCGGGAAAAATGAACCATCTTCGAATGGCCACAGTTTAGTCGTTATAAGGTTTAGAGAGCTGCGGTTAGGCTTAAATTGTTGCAAATTTAATAACCTTAATTTATGTACTGAATCATACTTGTCGGAAACGCATAGTTTATGACTTTTAGAGCAAAAAGTGAAAAAAGTCCAAAATTTTCGCAGTTTATCACGTGGTGCGCAGCGAGCACAACTTTTTCGAAGTTGCAAATTGGGATTTACATCACCCTAACTGATCCAAACAACATACCAAAAATTCAAATCTACATCGTGCTTTGCGAATTTAATGTTGATTTCCACTGGCCTATAACCTAAAGTAAAAAAAAATAAGAAGATACACCCTAAATAATATAAGCAGTGGGAATGTATATCGATATGGGCTGATGATGATGATGATGGTGATGATTAAATCTTAACTACACACTGTAGACGAAAATGTATGCTTTTGTTTTCAGTCATCCCTATTACTATCATTAAACATTTTTGTAAGCTAGCAGCAAATAAATTTTAAACTAAACAGTCAGAATACACAAATATTTTTTTAAATATTCCGAAGTATTAGGTAAGATATATTGGTATAATACATTTACTACAAATTATTATTTTAAGGCTGATAATTTGTTAATTATTTTTCTTTAAAATATGAGTATAAAATCACAATAGTGCGCAGGCCTTAGTTCAATGACCCACTGAAATAATTGACACAGATAATTGAGTTCACAATGCGTGGGAAACTCAGATACAAACATAATTACCTAATTATTTAGTTTCCAGCATTATTGTTTGCTAGCTTTCCGCGCGCGGTTTCGTCTGATTTGTAGAAAAAAAATACAACTAAAACCTTCTTCAAGAACCACTCACGCAACGGATATTGATAGGGTTTTTTATAATACATAGATAGAGTGATTCAAGAGGAAGGTTTTAGTAAAAAATTTGTGAAGTTTTACATAAAGTGGGGAATACGCGGGCGCAAAGCTAGTTAATCATATAAGTATGAAGGTGTGGAATTCTCTTCCATCGTCAGTATTCCCGGACCATTATAATCTGCAGCTCTTCAAGTCTAGAGTGAATAGGCTTCTTCTAGGCAGACGTGCTCCTTCATAGATCACATCACCGCTTTACATCAGGCGGGATAGTGGTCAAACGCCTGCCTATCATGTATAAAAAAAAAAAAAAAAAGTATGTAATAATAGGACCACAAAGACCAGTGGGTAGTTAGTTACCTTTAATCTTATTAAAACAAAGGGATGTGAAGTCTAGACTCAGTAAATACCAATTAATGAATTGAATGTGGTCAATACATTCACTGTATAATATGGTATAGAAAGGGAAATACATTCCCTACCTATATAATATTGAAGAGAAATGGAATTACAGGCAAATACTTCAACTGTAGTTATTTTAGTAAGCTTTTGCTTATTATAATATAGTTTAACATAATACTATTACTTACTACAGATAATATAATACTATTACTTAGTAGTTAAAACTAAAAAATGATTGTCTTGTCACCGATCCTTTAGCTGTGGGTCGAAATTATAGTCGAAATCCACTCGAAATCGAAAGAAGGCGGCACAGAGCAAGTAAATATATTGGTCCATGGTAATATGAAGGCGGTTACATACAAACGTATATTTACTACCTGTATATGTGAAGCTAAAAATATAGTGTGTTAAAAAACAAACTATACAAACGTAACTTTCCATTTCATCATTTCTGTTTGGACATCCTCATTTACTTCGAAAAAAAATTAATGTTCGTATGACAATTTATCCAAAACCTTGACTCGATTTATTCGGAAGTACAGTAAATTACTCTCGGCTACTGTTTGTACGAGAATACGAGATAACAGTAACAGACAACAGTAAGTACCGTCAGCAAAACCTATAATTATTGTTTAGTTAGGTATTTTGTAGTCGTATCTTAAAAATAATAGTATGTATTTACTATTTACCATTGTGCCTCGAATATAACTACGATGTTTTATATTCAAATAAACCAACTAGTCTACTTGTTCATGTCATTGAAAAGGATTAAGCTCTTACGATGAAGTTAATTTTCGTTAATTTAATTAAACCGGTCATTTTGAAAACCGCTTTATTTCTCACATTCAACGCAACACACTAAAAATTATTAACATCGATGCACTAGGTACATAATATTATTAATAACTATCACATGACGTTACGTTAAAAATAGAATAATAGTACTGTTTTGCCAACCATACTCATTATCACTGATAATTGATAAACGAAATCAGTTTTGCGATGATTTTGCGGGTAACGCCTGTGTTTTTATAATTAAAAATGAGGTTAGATAAGTTTTTATATGTTATCAAGGATCAAGTGACTGCTAGAGTTTATTCAGCATTCCCTAATAATTTTGGTATGTTAACCTTGTTAACTAATTCTTATTGTACTTAATAAACTTCAATTATTTATTAAATAAATATTATTATACGTTATTACTGAGACGCTCATCCGTTCTATGCGTAGGAATGGGATTAGTGTTAATTCATGTTTATTTTTACTTCATTCAGTTGTTTTGTTAGTATATATTACATGTTTAAAAGGTGAACTATTTTTTAATTATAATAATTTTTAATATCTACTAACAAAGATAACATACGAAGATAATGGTATAAATTGCAACTATGTCAAAATAACCGTAAATTTTATCTTAATAAATCATGAGCTTGCTACATAAACAATTTTCAAAAAACAAACTGATTTGTTATTTGATATTATTTGAAATGCTTTGATTAAGTAGTAGATAGATAATAAATTAAATGAAATAAAATAATTAGGTAGGTAAAGAAACTTATTTTTAATTCTAAACACCCGCTATTTTGAATTCTCTCATTTGAAAGATTCCATTCATTTGAGAGATCATCATGAGAAAGTTATATTTACTGCAAATTGTTGTAGTTACTTACTTTTAAAATATTTCAATTATCTGAGATAATAGAATATTAAATTGTTTGTGCGGGCTTCAAACCCGCGACTTTCCCTCGACTGCTGTGAACCTTATTTTCTATAAGGATTTTTTTAATTATACGACAAAAACATCGATAAAATTAACGATCTATCGTTCGATAAAATATTTGTCAATACCTACATATTTAAGTGAGGTATTTACCCTACTGGTAAATGATGCCAATACTTCGCTCGAGATTACTTACTTGATGTAAGAAGAGGATATGTTTTATATTTTAGTGCGGTCGAATGTAGCCTAACTCACTTTATAACCTAACTTTCTCCAGAACAAAAATCATATCATCAAATCGATTTGCTACATGACAGAAAAACAAAAAAACTCGCACTTAATATTATGTTCATGTATAACCAGTAAGAAGAAAAGATGAAATTAAGACATACAATTCTTATTGAGGTATATATAATGTTTCCAGACTCCCGTACGGGCTCAGATGGCGGCGGAGACGCGAACACCCTGGACATGGGCAGCCGGTCCTCCCTCCACACCGGCCTGCAGATGTCCGAGGACGAGCATTGGGAGATGAACTACCATGAAGCTGCTATTTATTTAGAGGTAGGGTACAAGTATTATTGTAGTAAGAAGTTGTTATTTAAACTAGTATTATAAGGAGGAAAGATTTTATTGTTTCTTTGTTTGAATTGAATAGGCTCCGAAACTGGACCGATTTTTTTTAACAATTAGAATAATACATTATCCCTAATGAACATAGGCTATATTTTATTAACACACTTCTATTATTGACAGAATTTTTTTTTCCGAATCTAACATAGCTTCAATCTACAATATTTTTGTTATGGGAGCTGTCAAAGTGACATTTCACGCATATAACACCGTTATGTACTATGATTGTTCGTGATATTAACTGTGTGTAACTAGCTTCATTGAAAAGATTAGCACATCTTTATAATCTGTTTAAGTTAATTTGAGTATGTTATGCTCATAGAAATCTAAATAACAAGACACTAGAAGTCGTAAGCGTGCGTGACCTTGTCGCCACTCAGGTGTTTTGCACATCACCAGTGCATTCGTCACTGTTCAGTTGCTCTGGAGACGTATGAGTGTATACATGGTGTGTTTCAGCAATTCCCATTGCGGAAATTCTTCCACAAGTTGTAATTATACTTATAAAGGAATAATATTTCATCGGAAAATATATTTTTTTAGAAATAATGCCGTTTTTCCTTAAAATTATAGAATATTTACAAGTATTACGAGTGTCACCATAGTAATCGAAATAACAATGAATGACACAGTCGACCATTCTTATTATCACGTTTGTTCGTATTGGAGCAAAAAGTCTCATATACTTAGGGATGTTATTCTAAAATAAACCGTAAATTCGTGCGTTAGGATACATATTCAAAAGCTTAATTTAATAGATAAGTTAGTTTTCACTAAAATCAAGCTGTCCAATAAAAGGCATAGTTTACTTGTGTGTACTGTTTAGCTTTCGGTTTGAATGTGTTGATTTTGGCGACAGCGGTTTTCATACGAATTATGACATTATAGCACTTCTATGTGTCTTGTTATTTAGATTTCTATGGTTATGCTACTAAGAATAGTGACGTAATATTTAAGTTATTATTAGTTCAAACTAATAATATGTCAGGTAACTAATAACGAACTGTATTAAAATTTGATGGAAGAGTCGGGAAAATAAAATAGTTGATGGAAATTGGTTTTCCAAGTAAATCGTATTTTTCAAAGTGCCTTAGTAGCTTCGATAAATTCCCATAGGTGTACTAACTACATAGTCTCTCTCTCTCACTCCTCTCTAGCCTCTTAAGACGATACACAAAAAAAAATCCACTGCTTGGCGGGCGGAGTCTAATAGCTCGCTATCGCGCGCGGGTGTGCGCGAAGTCAATCTTGCAAACTCGCCGCGCTGCCGCTGGCCGACTCGGGACAAACATGTATGGAGTCGTCATACAGCTATTATATTGTTATACATATATTTAATCGTTGATTTATTGGTTTTATTTTCTTGCTTATAAACAAATACTCTTCTTTTTAACAACTACTTAGTTAGACACTATTAATAATTATTATTATTTCGTAATGTTTACTTTATTACAAAATACTATAGGTTATAAATAATTAAAAAAAAAAAAAACAAAAAATATTTTTTTTACTCTGAAAAAATGAAATGGTACTCAATAACGCGGAATACTGAATTGATTTAGATAGAATTTGATGCTGACGTAGATATTGCATCATGCCCAGAAATGAAAGGTACTATTTCTGAAAGAAGTTATAAACCCTAATTCTTCTCAGTCAAAGTCAAGAGTGGAATATATCAATAATACAGTAAAACTGATGCGAAACTTTGGATGTTTATTTGTATATTTGTTTGTTAGTTGTTACTCAATCACGTCAAGACTACATTACCAATTTTGATGAAATATAGCTAATTGCCTGGATTTATACATAGGATACTTTTTATCCGGACTGAACACTTCTGTGGGATAAAACAGGATTCACGATATAACCTAATTTCACGCGGGCAAAGCCGCGGTCGGAATGATATTTTTTTAAATAAAAAAATTGTTTAAAAAAAACACAAAATATATTTACGCAAGTATTTATTTTTTGCACTCTATTATAATTGTAATTATTCATTACAAATAATCAAAATAAAATAGCCAGAATAAAGTTAGGCTCTGGTAGGGTAGGTGGGCAGGTACAGCAATGTAAGACGAACACTGGCTTATTTATACCAATAATAATGTATTATAAACATTAAATTAAGTTTACTTTCTAACAACAAAAATACATAATTGATTAGGAGGAGTGACTGCAGCGCCATCTTCCGGGCCCAATTGTGTTTCCAGATCACCCAGGAACTTAATTTAATATACACAAAATTTTTCGAAATGAAAACTTTCACATTACACAATACACATGTAAATATAAATATATAAACCTGTTTTAGTACTAAGCAATTTACCGCACAGGTATAGTAAGTATAAATGAAATAAATATCAACATCAAATTCTTTATTCAACATACGTATCTACCACCTACTAAGAAATGTAATTCTTGAATTTTTTTTAAATATAATACTACTCCAATGAGCTCCTGTTCCATATTAGTTATTACGTCCACCATACTTCCACTAAGTTCACCATGATTTTTTATTTCTTTGCACGTTGTTGCTTTTTGCTAAAAATGGAATCATGCGATAAAACCAGTAGAGCGTTGATAACATACATTTTTGACTGAATGAAGGTACTTACGAAGGAGTGGGTTCACATTGTGAACAATCAGTGGGTTTATTTTCCTTCTGGATTCCGAATTTCTGAAAAGATTATCTATGCTATACATGAAAAAATCTTACACATTCGTTATGTACTTAAAACAGGGGTACATATCAAACATCGTCTACAATATAAATATCATCAAATTTAAAATAAAACCAACTTACTTCATTAATTTGTTCCAACTGTAAGCATTCTTTTTCCTCCAACCTTTATGTTTCTTCCTCTTATTTTCTTTATTGTCCCGATTTGTCTCATTTTGTCTTATCGTGTTGTCACCCTTTGTTACGATTGCGCGAGCGACACAAGCTCCCCGTGTGACGGCCGTAGCGGGAATGACTCGTGCAGCGATCGGGCTAGGAAGGTACAGGGCGGCTCTCGCTATATTGGCTGGTCGCGCGCTAATTTCAAGTATTTCTTGTTTATTTCAAAACCATCGCATATTTCAAAATTCTAACTCGGTAGACGTATAGGTTATATATTTTATAGTTAATATCCAAAAAGTCGTAACTTTACGTTTGTTATTTTGAAGATGCCAGAGATTATAAAAAAATAACAATGAGAACTTTGTATTTTTTTTCTATCGAGAAAATATCATGGAATCATGTTTCTAAAACGGTAGACGTATTGTGTTACTATTGAACTTTCTTGTCAAGAATTTTCATCGCGACAACTTTAATAATATAAAAATTACGAAGGTTTGAAAAGGGCCGTAAATGTTAGAAAAATTAATTCATCACCTTAAGTCCTAACCATCTCTAAACACAAACCATTTAACTCTAATAAATCAAAACCGTTTCCAGGAAGGCCTAAACAACGAGAAGTTCGATTCACACCCCTCCAGTCCTGAGGAACTACCAGCTTACCTCCGAGTCCACAACCCATGGTACCATGGCTTGGATCTCTTGGCATCTTTAGTGTTGATCCTACTGGCGTTCACTGAAGACCCCGCTGTTCCGGCTTTTGAAGTGAGGTTTATGGAATTTTAAGATAAAATATGTTGTATTGTAGCCTACCATTATAATGTATAAAAAATAAATCATGTTGGTATTAATTTGGAAATATATGGCTTTCTACAAGTATGGTTGTAACAAGTTGTTATGATCAAGAAAAAGTTTTCACTTTTCAGCGATTCACAGAAAATGTAGATTTTCTGTCACTCTATGACTTATGTTATCGGAGCTGTCAAAGTGACATTTCACGCATATAACACCGTTACGTAATTACTATTACGTAGTGTATTATTATGTTTCAATTTATACCTAGTATTAGAGAAAACTCTATAAACTACCTACTTGTATTTATCTTATAAAATATTTGAATTAAGTATTTCATTTTATACAAAACTATAAACTTGTTGTCTATGGCCAACATTAAATTCAATAACATATCCATATCTTTCTAATTATATAGGGTGTCCCAACAAGAACGCAAGATTTAAATTTGACATAAAACGCAGATATTAAAAAAAAAATTGTGAAAGCTATATTATATCGTAAAGTAGACAAGATGAGGTTATGTTTGGAACAACACACCAGGGAGATGGCCGCCGCGGCTTTGCTGGCACATACGCGATCTTTTAATGAAATTTAAAATTTTCATTGACCGTTTTACATAAATGCTGTGGTATTTCATTAATACAGCGTCCAATTTCGTCTTTTAAGGCTTGAGTCTTCGTCGGCTTAATCGCATAAACCATGGATTTCAAAAAAACCCCTAAATCGCATGATCTAGGTGACCAATTATGGTTCCCAAAGCGTGAAGTAACATGACCGAGAAATGACTGATGCAGCAATTGTATCGTTTCTCTGGCTGTATGACATGTGGCGAAGTCTTGTTTAAACCACATCCCCTCCGGCATGCAAGAAAACGAATTTTACTATGAGAATGTGTTGATCCTTAGTTTAGCGTTACATTTTCACTAACCTTATACCTTCTACTAAAAAAAAATAACACTTGTTGATATGTCAAACAATGACACTTCGAATGGCGCCAAATTTAAATCTTGCGTTCTTGTTGGGACACCCAGTACCTATAAATAAAATGTATAATTTTCAGTTACCAGTATGGGCCCATGGTACGATAGAATTATTGGCGCTGTCGGTAATAGGAATCGAATTGCATCTCAAGTTGAAGTGGATCGGATGGGGGACCATATTTAAACATAAGCGCACTATGATTAAGGTAGATTTATATTATTCATAGATATAATATTATTTGTCTTTTTAAAACAGTTTATTTTAACTGTAATCTAAATTTTATTGAACGATAGTCGAAAAAAATTTCCGAGTGGCATTGCTTAAAATATTCATTGAAATTTTAACCTTATTACGGGGCAGTAATGTCTATATTTTATCGCTTAATAGAAAACTCTGCCTAATAACCGTGTAGGTAGAGTTTTGCATCGGACATATTTATGATATTCTAAATGCTTATTTATCAAAATAACCCAAGCTATAGAAATATGTATTTTCTTTTGCCACTGCTACTTGTTGAAGTGAAACTTCTTTAACGGGGTTGGAAAAAAATGTAGTGTAACATTTTTTCGTTACGCGTGACACTTTTCCGTTACGCGCCATCTTTTTCTTATCCCTACCACGCGTGATTCGACGTGTTTCTGTAAAGTTGCATATAGTACATTTTTTTTGAAAAATAAGGTCATATAAAAGTTTCACTTCTTACGTGTGTACACTAGTAGACGCACACATTTTTTTATATAAAATTTAATGTCAAAGTCCACGTTTTTACGTATAGATAAAAATTTGCAGGGTATTACACTTTTAATAATGGTGCTCGAAGCGGTAGTAGTACTCTGCAGACAGTCCTCTCACTTCCGAGTAACGCGGGCGCTTCGCCCCATATTTTTAGTGGACACAAGGCACTGTGGGGGCGTAAGACGGTTTATAAGACAGATATTACAGAGTCTACCGCCCATTTTGGATATGTTGGGTGAGTTTTGGTTTTGAGGGTAGTTGTAAATTTAAAATCATCTTCTATTATAAATGCGAAAGTTGGTTGTTTATGAGTTTCTCCTTTACGCAACGAAGTTTTTTTATGTGTATGGGCGTGTTCTCAGTCAGGGGTGTATACAAATAGAGTTTTAAGAATTTAACAAATAAAAAATATGTCGCGATCTCATGAGTGTATCTGTGTATGAACAACTTTATTTTTCATTGCTATTATTACACTTAATTAGTGACAGCTTGTATAAAACACATACATGAAGCTTTCTTTTTACTTTTTTTCAGGATTACTGATGTTCTTCGTAGCGACGTATTCCTTATTGGGATATTACCTATTCTCCGAACATATAGACAATGGACATTTTAAAACATTAAGTGACTCGTTTGTCAGTATGTTCGTACTTTTGACTACAGCCAAGTAAGTATTTACTTTTTTTATTTGACCAATGATTTCTGATTATCTATACTAATATTATAAAGCTGAAGAGTTTGTTTGTTTGTTTGTTTGAACGCGCTAATCTCGGGAACTACTGAGCCGATTTGAAAAATTCTTTCGGTGTTAGATAGCCCATTTATCGAGGAAGGTTATAGGCTATATATCATTACGCTACGACCAACAGGGGTGGAGCCACGGGGGTGAAACCGCGCGGAGCAGCTAGTAAGATATATAATATTTCCTTTGATTATAAGATTTTACTCACCTTTAAATTGTATTTTGACAGCAAAAACATAGTTACAGATAAAAAACTAAGTTAAGGTGTTGATTTTGTTTGTGTCTAAGTTTCTAAAAATCACTTTGAATACATTTTAACGAAGCTTGCAGTGTTTCCTCATTCCTAGGTGTATGATAAACATATATTTTTCTTCTTGCAAATTAAGCATAAAGTAAAAAAAAAATTTTTTTTCAGTTTTCCAGATGTAATGATGCCGTCATACGCTAAGTCCAAGTGGTACGCCGTGTTCTTCATTTTATACATTATAACAGTACTATATGTACTCATGAATTTGGTAAGTAATATTTTACTAGCTTACCGCCCGCGGCTTCGCCCGCTTTGTCTAAAACCTAATAAATTATGTATTAAAACCTTCCTCTTGAATCACTCTTTGTTTTATATTAACTATGTAGTGATAAATTATTAAAACAAGTGGAATTTTACGGGATATTTCGTCTTGAGTTTTCAAATGTACCGCAAAATTATATCAGATTCTAACTTTTAAAACTTTTTGACAATTAATGGTTTAATTTTGATATTTTTGGTTTTGTGGCATTCAAATACTTTATAAATTTATAATTAATAATGGTTTTATTATGTGGCTTATTTAATTTATGATCAACATGATAATTTTGTTTGTGACTAGGAACACAAAACTTCAACAGTAATATGCTTGTGTTGCTAGTATCGTGCCGTGTGTGAAAATTGTCCTGAAATATTTATTTATTTCCTTTCTAACAGATGCTAGCTGTAGTATACGAGACATTCACACGCATAGAGCGTGAAAAATGCCGTGCATTATTGTTACATCGGCGTGGGGCAGCGAGACGAGCGTTTCGCTTGTTAGTGTCTCGTCGTGCGCCGCATGCGGTCAAACTGCGACACTTTGCGGGGCTGTTGAGACACTATGCACCAAACTATAGTATGTACATTGCTTCATGAGACATTTATTCGCCTAAAGTTTGTTATTACTTATAGGTCATTTATTTAGTTCCCTAGATTAAAAATAACAATAATTATTCAGCTAACATACGGAGAGGCAAATGCTGAGTAGTCCACTTATCACAATTACTGACCAAATACTAGAATATATCCGATGTAATATTTATTTTTATTTTTTATTGTTTATTGTTCTTAAAATGTATAAGTTGTAAGCTAAAATGTTGTATTTGTGATTAAATGTATTTTCTTTCTTTCTTTCTTTCAACATACCTGCACTTGAAGCCAAGCTACAAAAATCACCAAAAAATCCCAAAAAAAACTTTTTTTTAAACTTTCTCTCATTTTTTTTTCCATTGTCGTATGCACAGGTGGTCTAGACGTATACCTGATGTTCAAACAACTAAACACCTCGAACACGGGCGGTTTATCCCGCAGCGAATTCGCGAACGTATACGAAGTGTTCGCGCTCCGCTGGGCGGCGCAAGCGGCAAGAGCGCCGTGGTATTCGCGGTCTGTGTTCGAGCCGGTGGGACGATTGGCACATGTTGTTGTAAGATGGCCGTACTTTGAGTACTTGATTTGTGAGTATTTTACTTAAAATGGGAGTGTTTTTGTGGGACATGTTGTTTTTGAAGTGAAAACTTCTTTAGCGGCGTTGAGAACTTTTTCTGTAATGGGTATAAAATCTTAAACTCGCGTCAGGACACGTGATCTGATCGAAAAAGCGTAAGACGGATGGATATCAAACATGCTCAACGTTAATAATCAAGTTTTCACTTCTGCCGGCACTCCCCCAGTGCAACCCGTCTTTTTTTTACTTTGTAGCACTTCCGGTATGTGTGAGTTGTCACTTAGCAAGTTCGCGAACGCGAGGGGAGAGTGACGCGTGTGGTGGTGTTGTATGATGAATGATTATAACTTTGTATCCCTTTTAACGAGTTTTGCACAAAGTATAAAATCTGGCTTAGTTTAGAAGGGAAACCATTATGCTTTTATAAAAAAAAACTTAAAAAACTAAACACATTAAACATTACCATGCATTTAGCACTTACTTGTTTGACACTTAGCGACCACTAGTGCTATTAAATATCGAATTAATTTCCTTCCACAGACGCACTAATCGTAGGAAACGGTGTATCAATGGTACTACGCGTGTTAGAAGCGGCGGGCGATCTGCAGGACAGCGCTAGACTGCTCTGCGCGTCTTGGGATACTTGGCTCTTCCTTACTCGTGAGTATGGAAGGTTTTGACGTGACAATCGTCTTATAATTCGATGGAGCCGGCTGCACGCACGAAAAAACATGACTCATGCGTTACCTCGCTCTGAGGCGTTCCATGTAAGTCTTGAAGTGCAAGCGAGAGCGCGGAACGAGCGACAAAGAAGCACAATCGGACGTTGTCATGTTCAACTATCGTCAGTAAACCGACTTTACAGACAACCATTTTTTTTGTAAAGAACCAATACTATCGCATCATTTACCTCGCCTGCACACCACAGGTCTGGTGGAAACGGCTCTGAGTTATATTTTTGCGTATAAAAAACAAGCGAAGGATGTGTGCGAGGAATGTGTTGCGACGTTTGTGACATTCTGTACCAATTAGGCCATAGACGGAGTTAAAAGTGCGCAAAATATATATGGATAATGATTGGACAAAAAGAAGATACAGAGCTTATTATTTCTATAATTTTGGGCAAAAGAAGACCACACGGATTTTGGACGTCATATTTCACAGCTTCGCAACTCATCCTCGCACGAAACATTTTCCTTGTACATCTCTGGTAGAAACGCAGACTTACCATCTATTCTAAAATTGTTTCCCAGAAATAGATATCAATCTAAACGACAGCTTATTATTTACTAGCTGCGCCCTGCTTCTGTTGGTCTTACCGTATTATAGCCTTCCTCGATAAATATCTATCTAACACCGAAAGAATTTTTCAAATCGGACCAGTAGCTCCTGAGATTAGCGCGTTCAAATAAACAAACTCTTCAACTTCAATATTAGTATAGATATTAACTCGTCTTATTTCTTTCCAGTATTCCTGCTAGAAGCGGGTCTACGCATTATGGCCAGTGGTTTATCTGTATACTTGGAGAGTGGTTGGAATGTGTTCGACTTGAGTGTGACATTACTTGCTTTGATGGGAGCCGTGTTACTTACTATTGCGCCGAAGTTGTTTATTGTTGTTATGTTCCGGCCGTTGAGGTATGTTTTTTTTTTTTTATTATATGTTAAGTTTGAACTAATTTTTGAACTGAAACTTCTTTATCGGGGTTGGAAAAAAATGGAGTGTAACATTTTTTCGTTACGCGTGACATTTTTCCGTTACGCGCCATCTTTTTCTTATCCCTACCACGCGTGATTCGACGTATTTCTGTAAAGATGCATAAAGTAAATTATTTTTTGAAAAATAAGGTCATAAAGAAGTTTCACTTCTTACGTGTGTACACTAGTACACGCACACATTTATTTTTTATTTTTTGAGATATGGAGTTTTAAAGTCTTTTGGAATATTATTTTGCTAATAAATGGTAATAAATATTAAAACTTGATTTAACAGGTTTGACACAATAATGACGATAGATTATTGTTATTGGTAATTTAATGTGACACAATATGAATGAAGCTAAACACAAAAACAATAATTTAATATGTCTCAAATCTTGTGCATTTGTACTGCTCCATACAACTTTGTGTGTCTCAATAATTAATGTTTGATTTTCGAAGTGAAACTTCTTTATGCGCGTTAAGAGTAAAATTTAAAGATCGCGTCATGGCAATACCGTCACGTCATGGAGGCGATGATTTTGGTATCTTTGAAACTTGCCAAAGAAGTTTCACTTCTGACTCGTGTGTTCGGCACACACGCTCTTTTTATGTTTGATTTTTTGTAATGTGTGTGCAATAAAGTGCTTATTATTATAAACATATCCTTCCATGACACTTATTTATTTAATTTTGATTTTGGTATCTTTGAAACTTGCCAAAGAAGTTTCACTTTTGACAAGTGTGTTCGGCACACACGCTCTTTTTGTTTGATTTTTTTATAATGTGTGTGCAAGATTATTATAGACATGACACTTATTTATTTTTTTTCATTTTTACAGGTTAATGCGTCTCTACAAGTTAAAAAAACGTTACCGTGACGTATTTGGTACATTAGTACTACTTTCTCCACTAATGTCGTCCGCGGGCTGTGTTATGTTGGTCATGTATTATTTCTTCGCGATTGTCGGTATGGAACTGTTCGCGGGATATAACTTGAGGAACTGCTGTGTGTGAGTTTTTTGATTTTTGTTGTTAAAGGCTATTTATTTAACGAATGTACTGATTTTTCTGTATAAGACTGGGTAACCGAGCTGGTTGTTTGACTCATGGTAAACGATCTCAACCCATAAACATTGACGGAGTTAGAACCTTTGAAAATGTTAAAAATATTGGGATATTGTTATTTTTGTATTCATGCAAAATGCTTTGGCAAAATGATAGAAAACACGACCGATTTTAATCAAAAACAAAAAAAAATGTTACAAAATCATTGACGCATAAACAAGCAGACTCAAAATTCTCTAATAAAAGGTTCTCAAAATGTCCAAGCGGCGTTGCGTGTATACCTTTTAAAAATTCATTCAAATGAGCACCTGATTTGGTGGCAATAATGTTCAAAGTGTATTGCGTACACTCATTAAACTCTGCCTAATAGATGCGTAGGCAGAGTTTTGCTTTAGACAAGATTTGAGCGTGATTTTGAGTATAGTTGTTTGGACTAACTATAAAAATATGCATACACGAATATATCCTTTTTCCTTCTATGTATTTCAGTCTTTTTATTATATTAAAAAAACAAACTGCGTCTTAAACGAAAGTTATTTAGGTATCTGTAATTTCCTGAATATTTAGGAAATTACAAATTCGTTTATCATGGTCTACACATTAATATGAAGAAAATTGTTTATCCAGCTTTATTATTGTATTTTCTCCAACTCGGGCATTAAATTTTACCTTATTTTTAACTTATTTATTATATTCTCATATAAAATTCCAGGAACTCAACAGTGGAAGACTTCTACAAGTATTCAGAAAACAGTTCGACCCCCCTCGGCTATTACTACCTAAATAACTTCGAGAACATTCTAACGAGCGGAGTGACGTTGTTTGAATTAACAGTTGTCAATAATTGGTTCATTTTAATGAACGCTTTTGCTACGGTTGCTGGACAATTTAGCAGGATTTATTTTATGGTAATATTTTAAATTATTATTGATTTTTGTAGTGGGGGAATGTAGAAATGTTAGTGTAGGGTAGGATTTTACTGGAAATCTAATAATTGTGTAATGGTAAATTGTTGGGCAGTGATAATTGCATCCAATCTAGAAATTACTACATAATATAAAAAAAAATCCTCTGAGACGTCTGTATGTATGTCTGTTCGCTCAAATATCGATATCTATAATCTTTATATATAAAAATGAATCGCAAAATGTGTTGGTAAGCGCATAACTCGAGAATCGGCTGAAACGATTTCGATAATTCTTTTTTTATTATATTCCTTGAAGTACGAGGATGGTTCTTATGTAGGGAAAACGTAAACATGTACCACGGGCGAAGCCGGGGCGGACCGCTAGTATGTTATAAATATATATCTATAATATGTTTATAATAATATGTAATATAGTATGCATTATAGGGACTAATCATTCTTAACTATGGAACTATTAAAAATGAACCTTTAACAAAATATTATTTTATTCGCAGGTATTCTATCTATTCACAATGGTGGTGTTAACGATAGTGGTGGCCAGCGTGTTAGAGGCGTTCAGATTCAGGATACAGTACAAGAGGAGCACTACTAAGAGAGATGGTAATTGATTCCAATATTTATAAAAAAATTAATATGTTATTTATTTTTTTATAATGAGATTTTTTATTTTTTTACAATAATTCAACTTTTAACTTGAAGCGCGGGTACTCTTTAATTTGGTTTTGTCGTTTTTCACATAGACAACTATTTAAGTGACAGATCCCTGGTTTAAAGTTAGACTGGGTTTAAATTATTGTTTTGTGGTAATACCTAATTTAATGTTGCCATGGTTACATTTAAGAGGAAAAACTCCTCCACGAGGAAGTACACACGAGTTGGGAAGAAGCCCAAAGGCTTGGAGCGAGTGGAGATCTTGCAGACCAGCTCAGAACACACTTGACTCCTGGGGTAAGTTTATGGTAGGATAAGTTTGTTTGTTTGGTCGTGGGTATCTTGGGAATTGGTGGTTTGATTTTGAAATGTTTTGGTTGTTGGATACCACATTAATTGAAAAGAAGAGGAATTGGAAAAATAAATATTTTTTACCTTTACGATAGGAAAGTCTGAGCAAGATAATGAAAGCCCATAATATCTATGGACGATGTAATTTGCTTACCACTTGCAGCAATGCGTCTGCTTGTTTGCCTCCGTATAATATAAAAAAGCCCCATTCTTACGAATTGTCTTTTCAATGAGAAATCAACGTAATTTTAATCATAATGAAAGAAAACTTTTATTCGACGACGATGATTTTACAATCATCGTCGTCGAATAAAAGTTTAAAAGTTTAAAAAAGATAAAAATAAAAATAATTAATATAAAAATAAAAATAACATAATTCTATATAATGTCAGCCAATCAGAATAATTTGCCTCTATATATTATATTATCTATTCATATTCGAACTATTGTTTCCAGATGCAAGTAACATTTATAGGCACGAGGCCGCGAACAAAAGAAGTTTTACAGAGGAGAATGTACCAGTCGGACATTCAGAAATGGCTCAGCGAGGAAGATGAGAATGAAGGTAATGTATTATAATTATTCTTTGACAATAATCTGATTTTAAATAAACAAAGACAGTTACAATGTACAGTAATAAAGAGTAATAAATATGAACATTTTGTAGAAAAGGTTGCAATCTTTTTCTACTGCCATAGAATTAAAATATGAACACTAACTTATGTGAAATGCCTGATCATTTAAAACTATCAGAAGGCTTAGAACATTTCATTTTGTAGTCCAATATGTACCAACAACACAGTATATAATAAAGGAAAATACTTTAGAACTTTACAATTACAAACTTTTCCATATCCAACATCATACAAAAAAAAAGAGCGTGTGTGCCGAGCACACGTGTCAGAAGTGAAACTTCTTTGACAAGATTCAAGTATACCAAAATCGTCGCTTTACTCCATGACGTGACGGTATGGCCATGACGTGATTTAGAAATTTTACTTTCAACGAGCCTAACAAAGTTTCACTTCTAAAATAGCTTGCAAAAAAAGTAATTTATCAATTCAAATAAATTTTTTCGACTTACAATTAATAAACTGTGATTGCTAAAAACGTTATTTTTATTTTTCCAGACTTACAACCATCAACAACAGTGACATCTTCCGAGGACCCCCTCTCCCCACCCCTCATACAACAACCCGACGGCGACAACCATATAAGAGGCGGCTATCAATTGTAGAATTTAATTCTAACAGCACTCCACGATCGCGTATCTGTGATTTGGAGCGCTGTCAAAAACTTAACAGACTCTGTGGTGTGATATTGGCGCGAAAAATTTGTTTATCTGTGGAATGCCGCTAAATTCATATACGATATGATGGACTCTGTGGTATGATGTTGGCGCCGAAAAAAAAAATGATGTGGATAGGCGCCAAATACATATTCTGTAATCATACATGTGTAATCAAACTTGGTGGTATTATAATAGCGCTAAAAAAAGTGTTTATCTGTGGAAAGGCGCCAAACAGAATCGGACTTTATTCGTAAACGTTGTTTACGATGTGGTAATATTAAATGTCAAAGTTTGACAAGCTGTCACTGATGGCGCCAAAATTATGACGTTTAATTCTATTTCATTTCAGAAAAAGTTGTAAAAAAATGCGAAATGAAATGGTAAAAAGTTAAATAATTATATAACCGTGGCTTGTTGACGTTCGAAAATGTAGTATAAAGTTTAAATTTAATATCTATATCAAACTTCAAATTATTTTCTCTTCCGTTTTTTCCTTCATTTAATTATGACCAGTCCACACACCACTGCCTTATCCTCTGGCCAAAGAGAGAAATGTAATATTAAATTAAATAATAAATCGATCAAAATAACTTATTTGTAAGTATACTAAGCGCTATAACGGACATGTAGGAATAAATTGGCAAACGCTATAAATTTTAAGTAAATTTTTAATCAAATATTATTTAATTTGATGAAAATATTGGCTTTTTAAAATGTATAAAATTGCAAGTGACCTTAGATATTGCTTAAGTGCTCTTGCGATCTTGTTAGATTATTCAAAAATACCAATAACATTAAATTAGAACTATTAATAATATTAATTATTATTAGTACTGATGTACGCTTTGGCATTATTTTAAAAGGATAAAGCTATCCTTATTTAGTTGATTTAACAAGAATTATTCTGACCCGAATTAAAAATTAATACATACTTAAAAAGAAAAAAAAGTTGTTTTCAGAATTTTAAAGTCTATAAGAGCATTGTATTTCTATCAATTTTTTAGTCAGATTTTAGTCAGCTTTTTGTTTTTTCACTTATTTTATACACCTACGGATCTCGTTTACAGGCAATTTTTTTTAATTAGGTGGTTTACACTACTCCACCCTAGATTATCATAGAAACAATATTATACTAAATAACATTTTCCTGGTAAACTTAGATATTCAATCAATTGGTAATGAAAATTTTTATTTAAAAAGATAATTTGTTGTTAAATTTACGATACGCAAATTACATTTAGATATATTTGTAGCGACACTTGTATTAAAAAGCTATAAGATCGCTTATGAATAAATAGATGCAAATAGTATTGTAGATTTTAATAATTGAATAAAGTGATTGTGATATAAAATTGTAGGCAAAACACATAAGGCATATTGAATTTAGACCACAATATACAGATACAACCAGTAGGGTAACTTCATACAACACGTTTGAAATGGCTCACGCACATAAGCAAGTTCTCGAGTGGCTCGAGCAGTTAACGGCTAAGCGACGTACACGGACTGCTCGAGCGGTCGGTCGTTGATTGCTCGAGCTGTCGCTACAAACCGCGCAGTTGACGGCTTGAAGCGGTCGCGACGGCTCGAGCAGTTCGTGTACGGCAGTGAATGAATGTCTCTAGTTCCCCGCGCGGTCGCGGCTTCAGCGTCGGTCTAGACTGCTTGAAGCGGTCCGTGTACGGCCGCCCTAAGGGTATTATGACAATTGACAGATATAAGAATACCCTTACGATTCTCGTAAACACGCTTGCTTGTGTGCGTGTTGTATGAAGTTTCCCTACTGGTTGTATCTGTATATTATGTTTAGACGGAAGATTATGAAATTTGCCTTTATTAGAAGTAAGTAAAAGTATCATTGGCAACTTATTTAAATTTAGAAATAGCTAGTTGCTTTATTTAATAGTTTTATTTTGTATGAATCTTGTGTGTTTTGATCAATATTCTATGTAAACAAAGATAAAACAGGCAGCTTTGGTAAATAACTGGCAGTTAAGAAGCGATTAAAAAAATTACTTTTACGTCCATAAAGTCCAAATTAGCATATATTGGAAAATACGATTAAAAACAGTCTATATTTTGTTTCATCTCTTAAACATACCTTTTTTAACTCATATATTACTGTACAACAATTAATGTATTTTGAAGTGTGTATGCAAGTGTTATATTTAAGGCATAGGTTGTTAACTTTCGAAATTATTTACGTTATTTTAAAAGATAATTTGATTATTTTATTGAGATTTTTAATTACGAATAATTTCGTATGGTATTATTTTATGGTTTCCATGATGTGATTTATAGAACAAATACGTTTTCATTAATAGTACAAAGTTGATTTGTAGTCATTGATTTTATGTTTTAGATCACATATAGGGTTGCCAATAGAAACATATAGGTACTTTCGAATTTACTACACAAAAAATAGTTTTAAGTTGGCAACACATACACACAGTATATGTGACACATTGTATTTTGATTATCCTATTTTTCCATATTATTCACCCATGTTTTGTATTTTCCTAGTACATGGCAACCCTACTTGAAGCACCTTGTATTGAGTTTTTAATTCGCAGCTTAATTATTTATGTAGTATGCTTCTACATAGGTCTAGTATATAAGTGATATTGTTGAACCAAGTGGCAGGAATTAGGTAGTAAATAAAATTAGTAATTTTATCATTGATAATCACGTTAATTTTCCTAATGAGTATTAGAAAAAACGATCTTAATATATATTAAAATTTAAATTAGATATTTTTTGTTTTAAAATGAGGGTATTTTTAGCGATTACTCAGTTTTTAAATCATTCGTATAATATTTTTAGTAACTCATTATTTCATTCCAATTAAATTCCATTTTAACGCCAAATAATTTTATTTTTACATAAAACATTCTTCTTTTTTTTTTAAAACAAAAGCTTAATTAACATACTTTCTAAATATTATAAAATATTCTTTATAAAACTGAATGAAATTACTTCTTTCACATTCTCAAAGTAAATATGTATGTAAGTAAATTATTAATCGGTTGTATTTTCTAGCAAAATGAAATATTTATTTATAAACATAAAAAAAATATTATTTTTGTGTCCGTAACCAGTTTGTATTCAATTTTATATTATCTTCTAGTCTTTCCCAGAAGATTCATATTATATTGAGTTTCGCGCTAAAAACCTTCAATGTTTTGAATGAATAAAAGTAAAATTGCAAGATTTTGGCGCGAATTAAAATATTTTGTATTTTTTTATTTATTTTGCGTTGTGATCATTTCGACATCCAGTATTACTTTTGTGTAAGGAGTTTTATTTACAATAATTTATTTTTATTTTAAGAATAATAAACTAATTGAAATTGAAATGTGTTTGATTTTACTTAACTACCTATCACTAGAGAGTATAAAACAGAATGGAAACAGATCGCTTTCTCTGTCCCTATATGTATATATATGCATAAATCTTTAAAATTACGCAACGGATTTTGATGCGGTTTTTTTTAAATAGATAGAGTGATTGAAGAGGAAGGCTTATATGTATGATAGCATCCATAAAACAGTGGAGAAATACTGTTTACTTTGAGGTTTCTCATGTCGTAATGTGTCGTAAACATTTTTTCAGCTTACCTACATTGCAAACGCAGGCTGAACCCTACGTGCCGCTGATGGGGTCACGGATGAATTCTACACATACCCGTGGCCCCGTCGTTGATGCGGCTTGACGGAACACAGTGGGGTTTTGGTCGGTAGGAATCCGACATAACTCACGGCCTTCTTCCCCGGAGGCCGTAGGTATCTATGCAAGATTTCCCCACTATAAAAAAAAAGGCTGAACCCTACGAGATTTATCAAAATAATATACTAAGTATTGTACGTGTACAGAATACTCCATGTCTATCCCACAATATCTTTTTTGTCATTTACTTTTTACGACAAAAAGTAACAGACATTTAATTAAATTTGAGAAAAAAATGCCGGATGTTGTTTCAGAATTGAATGTTTAGTATGGAACTGTCCCTTCAGTAATCTTTCCGAAAGTATAGGATGTACCCAAAATTCTCTATTTCTTCTTTTTCTGTACTTCATGTACAAAATAATACTTCGCGATCTCTCCACGACTTCAATAGCGTCTACGTCTTTACAGATCTGCCGACAAAATGATGAAAGATGTGCGTCATGTGCGTTGAGTCTGTGAAAAATCCGCGACCGACTTTTTGCGCGCCATGCAGACTTTTTGTGTGCCGCAGACTCGATCGCACAAAAAGTGTGTCGTCTGCGCAGGGCCTTTAGATTCGTTACTTTATTGCCACGGCTTATATCAGCATTCCACCCGTGCGAAGCCAGGGCTGGTCGCTAGTAGGGTATAATTTTAAAAGGAAAATATTTTTAATAAATGAAACAAAACATACCAATCCAATAATTTATTACAATATTACAAGTTGATTACATTATTGTTTTATAGCGGGAATGTGCGTAGTTATGTAATACTAGGTAAAACATATGTAATAGATTTATCCAATGTTTTATTTATTTTACATAAAACTAATAACTACAGAGATATAATACTCGTTGGAACCCGTTCACTACTTCTTTAAACTAATTTTCAATAATTTAATTGAAGCCACTCCTGTCATGATATGCCCTGAAACAAAAAAAAAATATATTAGTCCATTTAATAAGAAATAACATAAACAGGCTAAAAAATATTCTTGATTATTTTTCCGACCCAAATATCGACCAATAGAATTGCACCATTCGACGTCACGTGGTACAACCTACATGGTATTATACTGATAATTTTTTGAAAATTTTCTCTGGTCGTTGACGTCAAACTGACAGGTTCAATTCAATTGTGAAATTATTGGCCGACATTTGGGACGGAAAAATAATCTCCCGAATACCACACGAGCTTCAAAATTATCTGGCATTTCCCTCAAGGTTCCCTGCAAACAAATAAAGTCGTCAAGTTTTTCAGGAAAAATCACTCGCGGTTCGCGCTCGTGATTTTTTAACCTTGACTAAAAACTTGACTCCTTCATTTGTTTGCAACGAACCTATCGGAAAATACCCGATAATTTTGAAGCTCTTGTGGTATTATAAGTGATTATATTTATATAGATATAAGAGACGACAAGCATGGATGTTTTGAATTGTCATGTTGCATGTGCCTCAAAATATGAAATCATGCATTTTTATACAGTTCACGTCGACTAGGGACGACTTTAGGTATCAAAAAGCACAGTAAATTCAACGTTTTTCTTGTTATAATGATATTTTTTTATAAGAACTTTGTATGCAATGCTGTCTATGCAAAATAAAACGTTAAAATTAGACGAAATTATTTTTTTTAAGAATTTAAATTAATATAAAAAAGTTAAAATGGAAAGGGGACGGCAAATTTGTACCGTCTCAATCATAATAGATCCCTTCATTTTTATTATTATAAATTCAAAATATAACTAAGAGAACTATACCTATGAGGTTCCACCAATCAGGAGTCCAAAGTGACTCCAGGCCCTCCAAGCTTAGTGTCTGTGACCACAAATCCTTTGGAAGACAATTCTTGGCTTAATTCCTCCACTACACTCTGCTTTGTCGATGGTGGTATTAAAACTATTACATATCTGTAAAAAAATATACATATAATAAAATGGTACATTGAATATTTTTTAAAACTTAAAATAATACTTGGGGCGTGATATTCAATCGATATCGAAGAAAAGAAGCTTTTAGAATTTTGTCTGTTTGTCTGTATGTATGTCTGGGCTAAAGTAAAACTTTGTGTTTAATTGTTTTTTACTGTGGTACTGACTAAACTTTAATTCTTTCTAATAAATAAACGCTATTATAGCTAACATCAGAAAGCTAGTAGTAATTAAACATACCCTCCCCCGCCCGCGCCAGTCAGCTTGCAGGCCAGTCCGCGCGCCAGTGCACTCGCACGAATACTCTCCAGTGCGGGGTGCGACACACCGAGCGAAGCGAGCAGACAGTGGTTCATGTTCCATAGCTCCTGGAATTTAGTTAGTATATTTTTTCATGTACATAATATTAAGCTATTGCATAGCTTCTATCGCGGGCCTTGAGCGCGGGGACCGAATCGAGAAATTCCGTAACGAAAAAACCTCACGCTCCCCATGGGGACGGGCGCGGAGGTGTGGCTTGAAGGCATAGCATGCAATAGCTTTACCGCGGCAGTCCCCGAGTGCCACACGTCTTTTTACATATAACATATAAATGAATCGCCAACAACCGTTAGACAAATTCGATTTTTTATTTCATATGTTAAAGACGTGTGTATTAACTCATAGCAAGTGCCAAACCTTCCTTCTATCTATGCAGTGGTAACAATAATAGTATGATGGTGATGGAATATTATTATGTTTTAACAAAAGTTATAAGGAAAAAATAGTAATTTCTATTTGGTTGAATAACAGCTGGGAAATAATAAAGACAAATATCAAAATACCCGCATACAGTATAACATAAATATATGGTGTATAATATGGTGTTAACACCATAATATTTATGTTATACTGTATGTATTATATTTAGTTTAAACTTACCGCTAAATGTTGGTATTGTTCATCAACGTCACCATTGTGATCACTAGACGAGAGGTTTTGTAGAATCTGTAAAAAAAAACCATTTTAAGTATATTTAACGAATATTGAATAAGGTGAATTTCGTCCACCTTTGGGCATTGCATTTATGGCAACATTGAATTTGTTTTGTCAAAAATTATACACTCGTTTCATATTAAATTTTAAATGATTTTCAAATAAGCACGAAATATTTCTGCTTCCATACAAAAATTATTTAAATTTTCCTATCAAAAACAATAGGCGAAATTAGATTGGTGGGAATTGGGATCCTCCGTCTACACTCTATGGCATCGCTTGAGCTGGCGTCTTAACGTTATTTTAATTTTAAAAATAAAATAAATCAAATATGTGTATGCTTTACCTCCAAAGCACGTTTCGCGATATGATCAATAGCGTCCATAACACAATCCACCGCTTGCTGGTTCCTCTGCATCAGCGACCTTACATTGGCCGCTAATGCCTTGGTTTCTCTACTGACGCATGAATAGACAAGTAATATGCGTAAATCTAGTTTTATATCTAGAAGATCCGGCTCGTGGCCTTTACGGAACGACACTAGGGAGCCGAAGGTAGCTGTCGTGTTGTCTATGCCTGGAAAATTAAAATAAGAATAGAATAAAAGAAGATTTTTTTGACTGAAATGTCATCATCTCATATAAACTCCCACTACTGGGGAGCCTCCTATGAGGTATTGGCTTGTACGGCCATAATCCACCACGCTGGCCAAGTGCGGGTTGGTGGATGTCACATATCGTCGAACTTTTGATTCTTCGACATATCGGTTTCCTCACGATTCCTTCACCATTTGGTATTGGTTTGGCATTTTGTTGTGAAATGTGGGTATAATTAAATTACAGATACAGAAACAAGTGAACAGCGTTAATGAGGATTTTTTAAATAAAGTTTAAGTATTTTTTCCAGAATTTTGACTATGTGCAAAAGGTCAATCAGATGTGGTAAGTAGATAGTTACTTGTTCAATTCTGTTCATATAATAAATTCTATTTTCTATATCGCAGGTTTGTAAGATGACTAATGAATTAGTTTAAATACCTTCAAAAACCTACCTGAAGGAGTTCCATGCGTAATCCTTTCACAATTAAACGCCCATTTAGATATCAGTTTCCTATCATCCAAACTCAATTGGTCAACCTTTATCCCCTTCTTCAGTTTAGCCAATTGCAATAAAGCGCCAGTCAAGCATACTGCATATGACGCCGAACTACCAGTCCCAGCGCCTATCGTCAAATCAGATACAATAGTTATCTCTATTCCATTTTCAAACTCGTTCCCGCCAAATATACCAAAGACAACATAGAACAAGCCGCGTAACGCGTTCTGTTTGACGTTTGTCAACTGTTCGAAATTTGAAATGTGTGTGACGAATTTTTCAGTTTTGGCTAGATGCTCTTCGTGTGCGAGCGTCTCTGGGGCTTCGATGTGGAATGTTGTTTGTTTTAATAATTCTTTGTTAATCAATTCTAGTGGAATGGCATCGTTTAATCCAACGGCTGGTAGATTAACTTTAAGAACTGGTTCTGATACTTCCTGAAATATTTTTTTTATATTGAAAAATATTATTTATATTATGTTGAAGCATATCGTAAAATGTAATGTAATGTAAATCTATTGATATTATTACTGTTCAAACATGTTTTACATTTGTAAGGATTTTTTTACATAATATACATCTTGTACATCTCAACATATTAATTTAACTTCTGTTTTTAGAAATTAATTACGCTTCAACTCTGACCCAGCAAGTAGGTACTTCAATTGATGACGCTCAGATAAAAAATGTGTGCGTGTATTAGTGTACACACGTACGAAGTGAAACTTCTTTATGACCTTAATTTTCAAAAAATAATTTACTATATGCAACTTTACAGAAATACGTCGAATCACGCGTGGTAGGGATAAGAAAAAGATGGCGCGTAACGGAAAAATGTCACGCGTAACGAAAAAGTGTTACACTGAATTTTTTTCCAACCCCGATAACAAGTTTAACTTCAAAAAAATAAACCTTCAATGAGTAAGATTAAAATCATTGAATGTTTTTACTTTTTTGTAAGCACCTAGTATTAAAATTTAAAACCAAATACAAAAAAATAATTCAATTATTATAGAACATAGTTTTGTGGGTGTGTTCTACTCTCGATAGACCGCGTTGTGTCAAGTACACAACATAAAATTTTTGAAATTCTCGAAATTAGAGCAATTAGTTTCGGTAATACACTGAAACGTGATAAGATAAACTAAAAAAAGATAATATTTAATTGATATATATATCAACTTCATAGCTACAAATTATAAAAAAGATACGCACACTGCAATTTTCCTTTCCCTATCGGACTTTTACCATGTTTTGTGAAGTAAAACTTCTTTCTTTCGTTGAGAATAAAATTACAAAGTCATGGCAATACCGTCACGTCATGGAATAAGGCGACGATCTTGGTTTACTTGAATTACCAAAGAAGTTTCACTTCTGACACGTGTGCTCGGCACGCACGGTCTTTTTTTTGTTTCTTTTGATTTAACAAATAAATAATGTTTTATGTTTTTCTTAATTATGCATTTAAATTCTGCAATAATTTGCTATTTATAAAATGTAATGATTATGAATAATTTACAGTTTTTTTCTTGGGTTCAACCTTCACCATTTACCTATAACCCTATTATTTATTAAAACATTACCTGCACACGAATCGACGTACGCAGCCCCAAACTTACAGCGATAGCCGTTTTTCCGAACACCACAGAATGTTCCCCGTGCAATATAACCTTTCCGGGCGCAGATAATCTAACACAATACCGATCCATATCTAACTACGGGACAATAAAACAGCAGATCGTTACAATTTACATATATTAAATCACTTCTTCCATTGTTCCACTGTGAGCGTTTTCTGACTGAACGCGTGTATTGTCTTCAACTCCTCTTCTAAAACTGAATTGACGAGCCTGAAATTTGAATTTATTTTTATTCTACATTCCGTTTTTAAATTCTGCAATGTTCTTGTTGGAATATGTGTACATTTATATTGGCAACACTGTATTGTATTCGAGTAGGCAAGAATCAAGATGGCAGATGCCGGTTAGCAATGTTAATTATGTAAAAGTGTAATTACTGTTATTTTCTCTAATAAAGCTAAGTGAAGCTAAAACATGGTGTTTGAATTAATTATTTAACAGTTCTATTTATAGAATGAAATGATTTTGTAAAAGCGGCTACTCACATACCTTCAGCAGGGGCAATATTGGAATTTGACTTAATTGGTTCCTTAATTATTGTTATGTGTATAGGCAAGCAGGGGCAATTTAGGGAACAGCTGAAATTGCTCCAACCGCCGTGCAACCGAGATTGTTCAAATATTGCCCCTGCGGCGGGTACGTGAGTAGCCGGTTTAACAATTACAGTTTTTGCACGACTATGCTAAGTGCTAACGGATTTAAACAAAAACATTAAAAAAATTGCGTTTTGCATGATTTTATAGCTCTATAACGTTTTTTATATTGTATTTAAGTTGTCACGCAATTTTATTCTTGTGACTACTACAGCACCATTGTCTGCGTTAATTTATACGACTTATTCGATTTATACTAGCTGTGCCCCGTAGTTTTACATACAAAAGGAGTGAGTTACATAAAAACATACAGAATAGCAAGGATGCCTGGAAGAAATCGCTTAAATGCGATAAGGCCGCCAAATTGTACATTTAAGTTACCTATCTGTAAATGATATTTTTGTTTGCATTGTACAATAAACTGTTTTCTATTCTACAGTGTATTATTGTAATAACTCAGGCCCCAGAATCGCAGACACAATAGAAAATCTATTGTGTCGTGGACCGATCGGGCCGTTCGGGGCTCAATGGGTTAAGGCCCCATTGTTCAAAATGTATGTTTCTAAATCATGGTTTTTGGATAGAAATCATCATATTTAAAATCCTAAAAAAATATATAGCACAGATAAACGTTTGATCTAGTGACTTTTTTGGATAAAAACACAATATTAAACATTTAACTCGATCAAAAAAAAATCAGAAGTAACATCGATTTTGAAAGCATAATCAGTTTTATGAGAATTAGGGGAACGCTATGTTTATGAAAATTTTACATTTAATTTACTAATCAGGTTTTACAGGGAAATTTTTGGATAGATTTATAATTTAGCCCTTATTTTTTTCTATATAAAATATAATACGTAAAATGCGACTCGCGCGCACCACGTCAGTGCCGCCAGAGTCCAGCCGGACGTCATCGAAGGAGGACCTGTGCTAGTTTTGCTCCCGACCACGTTGTAGTCGCCGCTCGCGTATTAGAACCGAGCGGCGAGTAAAACGGCGAGCACGTCACGGTATAAATAAATCAGTAGTTTGATTTTGTTTGTTATCCTAGGATTATTGTTGTAAATATAAATTAACTTCTTATTCTATACTATTAAACGAGCAATATTTGCATGTTAATATATTTGTTTGTAAATACAGTGTGGAAATTTTCGATGGGCCCTGGGTGAAAGTACTAGAAATACTGGAGATAGCAAATTTCCTTTATTTTAAAAAGAAATAGAACTGCATTCAAAGATTTTCAAAAATTCATTTTCTTCGACCGGGAATCGAAAGAACTATAAAATCCGTTGCGTAGTTTCAAAAATTTAAGCGTACAAAGGGACATAGAGACATAGGGACAGTGAAAGCGACTTTGTTTTATATACTATGTAGTGATTTAAAAAAATTACATTAAAATTTTACATCTTTTCGTCATGGGTATCATTTTCATGGTTATTGGGGTAGCTATTAACCAATATGAGGTCAAAACTAAAATTCAAGATGGTGCGGACGAAAACTTTACATCTTTTCGTCACGGGTGTCATTTTCAATCATTAATTGATTATTATTCAAATTGTTGTAAAATACACTTTTTTAAGTTGGTTGAATACACTAACATACTTATTACATACTTATATTCAATTACATATTATTTTGCCTTTTTTATTTGTTTTACTTTTAATTATTATTACCAATATTTTCAGAAGAAAATAAATTAATGTATCCAGAACGAGAGTTTCATTTTAAACTTTAAATGTATGTATAAAATAGACCAATAAACCAGAAGCGTTCTTTATGTTGAGATGATGTTGATTCTACAATAAAAATGTTAGATTCCATGATATTTTTATTTCTAAGAGCAAATATTTTTACGAAAAATTAACAATAAATTATATTTTATATTGTTTCTATCGATTTTAATAATAAAGTAAAATTTGAAAAAGGAATGTTACCTTTCAGAAAAATTTGCTACCCCTAGTATTTCAAGTACTTTCCATTCAGGGCACATCGAAAACTTCCACACTGTATATATACAAACAAATATATAAATATGCAAATATTGCTCGTTTAATGGTATAGGATAAGTAGTAAATTTATTTATCAAATACATTCCTACGATAGCAAATAAAATCGAACTACTGATTTATTTATACTGTGGCGTATTCGCCCGCCTTCATAGGTCACCGGAGTTCATGCCGCGCCGGCTCCTGCGCAACGCGGGCGCGAGCCGTCTCAGTGCCTAAAATGCCTAAACTTTCAGTATAAGGGGCTCTTAAGCGTGATAAAAATAGATAAAACTAGATTATCGCACGTGGCTTCGCCCACGTTTTAAAAAAAAGTAGCCTATGTCTTATTTTGGGTCTTCAGCTTCCTACACACCAAATTTCTTTGTAATCGGTTCTGTTGTATTTGCGTGAAAGAGTACCAAACATCCATCCTCACAAACTTTCGCATTTATAATATTAGTAGTAAGTAGGATTCACCTATGCCGCGCCAACAACGGTTTCCCCTGGAACTTATCAGACACGATCACGACGGAGAACTTAGCCCCGCAGCCGTCACTTTCATCGACGACTTCCTGCAAGCAAACAGATATCATACCTATTATTAATTAGTAGTTTTCCATTACCAATTTTATAATTAAAAAAATATTTTTTTTTTATAAAAAAAGAGCGTGTGTGCCGAGCACACGTGTCATAAGTGAAACTTCTTTGGCAAGATTCAAAGATACCAAAATCGTCGCCTTACTCCATGACCTGACGGTATTTAACATGACGTACGCGACCTTGAAATCCTAAAGAAGTTTCACTTCAAAAACTATCACTCGGCCCTCGGAAGTTCACTATTATTCATGAATATCTTTATATATATTTATTTATAAATTACGTGTCACGTTGTTTGTCCGCGATGGTCTCCAAAACCATTGAACCGATTTCAAATTTGATTTGCACCTCGTGTGCAGTTTGATCTAACTTGAAAGATAGGATAGGTTACATCTCAGTTTATAGTCGCATTATTATTTTATTGAAAATGTTTTGTCTCATGTTTTTTGAGGTTTGAGGTAATATGTACCTATTGCAACTAAATATGTGATGACTGATGAGCAGACATCTCGTTCTCGCGATATATAAGGTTGTGAAAGATGTTCGTCCCTCAGCCCCCGAAATCACAGACACAATAGAAAATCTATTGTGTCGTGGCCCGATCGGGCCGCTCGGTGGTCAAGGGGTTAAAAAATTAATTCTGTCAATAACTTTTCATGTATACTAATATTATAAAGCTGAAGAGTTTGTTTGTTTGTTTGTTTGAACGCGCTAACCTCGGAAACTACTGGTCCGATTTGAAAAATTCTTTCGGTGTTAGATAGCTCATTTATCGAGGAAGGCTATATGCTATATACCATCACGCTGCGACCAACAGGAGAGGAGCCACGGGGGTGAAACCGCGCGGAGCGGCTAGTATTTAATAAGCATAAAACGCTTTCTTACCGCACAGTTTATAAAAAAAATAGCTAAGATATACATACCTTAATATGTTAAAGAGCAACAAGCTAAAGTATGTTATTAATTTAAAGGTATAATGAAAATAAAATAACCATGTCTACTCCACAAACGTTTATTTTGGAATGTTTGACACTACACTAAATAACTAATTATTTTTCTTTGGCTTCAATTTGATTGGCAGATCGGTTGGCAACGAGATTTGCTGATGCATGAAGTATACAAAGAAAAATATAAAGTGGAAACACGAAAACATCGATATTAGCAACGGAAAAAGATCTGGATATTGTTCCGGTGGTTTAACGAATAATGCTCCCAATAACAGCCAAAACATGCCTTGTAGCGATAAGAATAATAAAGTCGTAAATAATTTTAGTAAAACGGAGTTATACTTGGTGTTCGGATTGGCAATTTTATACACACAACTCGCATTTACAAACGATAGGAACCATGAGTTCGGTTTGGCCAACTTCAATGCTATACTGTAAAACGAAATGTATATTAGGGCTGTTGCAATGAACGGTATTAATAGTTGATCCTTCAGTAACAAAGGCAGCATACTAAAAGTTGACACTAATAGGAACCAAAAGCACATAAACGGATCATTTGGTAGATGCAAAGCGACAGGTATCGCCGCAAGCAGAATTGTCTTTTCATGTACTTGAAAGGAAAATAGAAAGAAAGCTAACGACACATTGATAAGTGATAATACAAACTTCTTACGGTTTATCCTAAAAAATAGATCTAAACACGACGGCATTGATGCCATTAGAGTAGTTAAGAAACACATTTTAACCATTTCATCGTTGGTATACACATTCTTTAGTTTTATGAACACATTGACTGTACACCAGAAATTAGATACTTTGTCCTCAAATACTCCTCTTTTGAATGGAAACAGTCTTTGGATGACCGGAAGCATGTTATCCCAGGATGTTATGAACGGACACCATGTAATTATGAAGCATGATATAACAGCTATGGCCAGCTTATTAAATCTACTTAGAATATGCAGCTTCCAACTCCTGTTTGGCACGCCCATAAAACATTTTCTTAATAAGTAAAAGAAAAATGGAAAAGCATGGTACAATTCCATTTGCTTGTAGTTGAGAGCTAACACAAAGAATATTGTCGCTAAAGTATCATTTTCTATAGCTATAATGAAGAATGTCGCCCACAAAAATAAACCCAAAGAAATACAATTGTACTGAAAATGTCCGTGATCAATAAGTATTATGCCGGGGTACAATAGAAATAGTATAGTAGATATATCAGCTCTTTTAAACACATTCTTGTCATCCTTTGGCTTGATTCTCTCCGCGTCTATGCAGAGACACAACACTGCTGTGACATAAAAATATAAATCACTCAAGAATACAGTCCATCTCATGAAGGTTTTATGACCGTCGCTTTCGTAGCCTCTCGATGCGAATAGTCGTACAGACTCTGGATCAATCCAGTCAGCAATTAATCCCATGAGAAAACTGTGATACGCCGTCAAGGGGGGATAATCTAATCCCCAATACTGAAGATCATTGTGCGTCGTATTTCTATACCAATTTATCACGGCTGTTTGCACTGTTATTTCTTGCCAGTGACGCTGCGCCTCGTAATCACCGTACATAGGAGGCTTTTTGTAACCGGAATACGTATATGCCGCAACGCACCATCGTATCAAAAGTGCGAAAAATAAACCGGGGAGCAACGCGTCTTTCGTTACTGTAAACTTATCCGGATCTGCGCGTTTACTCATGGCGATTTCTCTATAGTTCTAACTTAATATAGAAATGGTTTTAACATTATTTAAAGCAACAAAACAACCTAAATGCAGACGTGTATACGATATTTTGACAGTTCG
>CAJQZN010025766.1:0-13654 GCA_907164685.1 Colias eurytheme
AAATGCAATGTAAACAAACAAACCGCGTATTTTATCACCGTCAAGTTAAATGTAAACAAAATATTTGTTTTGCGGTCAGTTAAATATATCCCAGGCTTAATTTAGCACACGGTGCATTTAAAATCCATACTAATATTATAAATGCGAAAGTAACTCTGTCTGTCTGTCTGTCTGTTACTCAATCACGCCTAAACTACTGAACCAATTTGCATGAAATTTGGTATGGAGATGTTTTGATACCCTAGAAAGGACATAGGCTACCTTTTATTGCGAAATATGTACCACGGGCGAAGCCGGGGCGGACCACTAGTATTTTTATAAAACCGGCCAGCCTCTGTATCTCTCTAATTGAAATATGGTTTACATGTTATGGTATTTCCATATGGTAGAACCTTGACAAGTTAATAAGTAATCATTTCAGCGATATTGGCGAATATTATTGCAATAAACTGTTGAATTGAAGAGTCAATAAATAAACATGAAATGAAAATACATCGTAATAATTAATACAGTAAAAACTCCCATGTGTGTATGGCGCAAATGCATAGCCTTTATTACCTACATATATACCTAAATTAAGTTTCTTCTACGCACAGCAGAATCTTGCTTGAAAAGATACTTTATAGTTTATACCCATCTGTAGCTAGATGTTATAAAATATTTAAACAAATATTGCACGATCACATAAAATACGTGTAATACATAACGGTACTCGGATTGACGGTATTATTTTAATGTTTTTTTGCACATATTATAATAAATTATAAATGCCACTTTTTATACCAAAAATAGACTTAAGTACCTACCCTATAATAGTAACAAGTGATGCTGCTAAATAAAGCTACAGTCGGCTCGATTTAGCGCACATTTATTTGTAAAAGCCGGCGCCAGGCCTCTAATTGCATGTATATTATGTGAGTACGAGGACACCCATTCTTTTTACACAGCTTTGAAAAGCTGTATGTTTTGAAAATTCTGATTAAAGCTTATTTTGAATGTTATACAGATTTTTCGTTTTTCAGCATGTTGTACTATGATTTTTATCACTAAAATCTCGTTTATTTGATTATTCATCTATTTTACGAATTATTATAACCAACAATTATTAATAATAATTTATTTACTCGTTTCATCAACTTGTACATATCTTTCTTCATGTTTATAATACTACAAGATGACAAACTTACTTACAAAATATGTAAATTAATCGAATACCAAACAACCAATTTACTGAAAAACCTTCAATCTTATATATAAAAATGAATCGCAAAATGTGTTGGTAAGCGCATAACTCGAGAACGGCTGAACCGATTTCGATAATTCTTTTTTTATTATATTCCTTGAAGTACGAGGATGGTTTTTATGTAGAGAAAACGTAAATATGTACCACGGGCGAAGCCGGGGCGGTCCGCTAGTATAAAATAAAAATAAATGAATACTTTATCATGCAAACAGACAGTTCAATTTCAAAAAGGAAGTAGTACCTAATAAATATAAACCTTATAACTATGTCGATAAATGTACTGTCATTTCGTATAAGAATCTTTATTATACCGGTTTTTCATAAAGCCTTTTATAGTGAGAATTCAGAGATGCATTCAGAAAGGTATTTCTGATTCATGATATAAGACGTTCGGTTATATTGATATTCATTTTCGCTCGTTTTCGATGCAAAATTATTGGTTTGATAGATGGCATATGATTCGCGGGTTTTTATTTGTATCTGTTTATTCTTGTTACATAACAATCTTTAAAAAATCATCACAATTTGTCGTAAAAGTTCTGCTTATCCCAATTTGAAATACGGATGAGGCTGTAAGATGTCAATCACTATCGTGATGGCCTCTACTTGCCCAACACTGGCCATTTAGAAGAGGGTCAAAAGACATTTATTCAGTGTCGAAGTAAAAGTTAATTAAAATAAAGATATACGTAATATAAAAAAACTAATCTGTGTAGAAAATGTACATAAACACAAATATGTTTTGTTTATAATCATTTATGAAGCACTTAATTTTTTTTAACAAATTTCCCTTTCATAACATAGACAGGAGTGATTCATATTGTTGAAAAACCACAGAACAGTAAAGTAGATAGAAGTGTGATGTGGGCGTGGCCCACGTGTCAATGATAAGTTTAGATCACCTAACTTGCTCTCAATTGTGCGCAGAAAAATATTCGAGTCGGTTGTCAGCTGTCAAACCTTTTTTCCATATTTATTCATTAATTAGGACGTGTTGTTCGGTATAAAGAGTGCAAAAATGATAGCAGACGAAATAATAATATCAGCAATGACGGCATTTCATACCGTCGGTAAGTCTTATTTTAATTTATTTTAATTATATTTTATGTTATAACTTCGCTTGTCGTAATTTGTCAAAATTGTATACAAATATCTAGTCAAAATGAACCTTAATCCATAAGAAATTAGTACTATTATAGATTGAACAGCAAACAAGACTTTCTGGAATATTATTGCAATAAACAAACGAATGTCGCTTTAGTGATGCTTGTGGTGCATATCGACAGTATCGATACTTTAGAAAAGACAAACATTATAAATATTAAATTTTATTTTATTTTTCCTTAGCTTTCATTTGTCTAATTTATTTATAGATTTCCCAAAGAGGCTAATTTAAAAGAGAAATGGATAAATGCAACGTGACGAGTTAACTGGATGCCGAACAGTACTAAGCGGTCTAACAAAGGCCACCGATACATCAAACCTGCAGCAGTTCCAAGATTTAAAATAATGCATATTTTCTGTTTGTATTTTGTAAATATAGATTTATACTATTCTATTCCGTTTTTTATTTAATAATAATAATATAAAAAGACGTACTTAGTAGTAATAAACATACTCCAAAATGTGACGCATTATACTATACTCATATAAAAGAAAGAAAAAAAAATACACAAAAAATATTTATTTGTGAATTATCGATAACAAGGCTGACATCCCTCAGAGCATAGCTTCAGATAAATATCAAGTTAATGTCATTAATGTTGAGTGACACAAATTTCAACCTTATCTCTATGTGTTGCGTTTCAAATTTATATCTATCGAAAACTAACGCCCTCTGTTGTGGAGTAGCTGAATGTTTTCGAATTTGGAATTTCTGTGCAATGAGAAACAAAACAGCTAATATACCTAGGGATGTTATACTAAAATAAACCGTAACATGGTGCGTTAGGGTACATATTGAAATGCTGAATTTATAACCTAAGTCAGTTTTTACTCAAATTAAGCTGTCCAATCAAAGGCATAGTTTACTTGTAGTGTACTGTATAACTATCGGTTTAAATGTGTGGATTTGGCGACACTGGTTTTCATACTAATTAGACATTACAGCACTTCTATATGTTTTTACTGTTCTGTGCGAAAAACAGACAAATCGTGGGATAGTATGCACAATCGCCATTTAATTAACACCAACAGCAATTATATTATTATAATAGAGAGAGCGTGCACTCTAATTGGCGGTAAATTCTGTACGTAAATCATTGCATAAAAAGAGGTGAATAAAATTACTGCATTCATTCGAAACTGGTTGTGGCTCCCGTTTATTATTCACTAGCTGTGCCATGCGGTGTTACCCGCATTACTCCGCTCCTATTGGTCTTAGCGTTATGATATGAGCCTATAATGTGTTGATCAAACTTACTCTCTATGTGTGTGCCAAATTTCTTGTTTGAAAATCGGTTCAGCAGTTTTTTCATAATAATATATTATATTTCAAATAGATGCTGTTTACATTTATATTGTTTCGCCATTATTTCTTAAAACAAAGCAAGTCAACAAAATACTTCTAAGAAATTACGCAACCGCCGCCCATGTAAATTTTACTTTCTTGACCCGAATACCTACCAGTGGTTAGTTACATTTCGCAATTTACCATTACATTGTTTTAAGCAACTCGTAAATTATAAGGGAAACAATTATTATGTCGGGTTCTATTTTGTACCTATAGGCCGATAGTTTATTGAACTTTTACCTTGATACAATTCAGGATTAATATGAATTGATCACGCAACAATATTTTTGTATTGATCGTTTATTCTTTTTTGTATTTTTAAGGCTCAGGCTTTTATACCTTTCATACTTGAAAATTTTACTGTGCATAGCTGTGTACATTACATGTAATAGGTTCGATAACTTATTTAGAAAATATCGAAAGGTCAGCATTGTTAGATAGATTCGGTAGGCACAGCAATTCATAGTAATTTCATATTGTCGTCACTGGCTAAACTTTTTTGGCTTGGGGTTTCACTTTAAACCTTTGAAATAGCATCTGCTTAATATACTTCTTGCCGATTGAACCACTTAACCATTCCTTCACTATCTTGTTGTTGCCAAACGCGATGAGCTCAAATCCCGACCACCTGTGGTAATTTATTATAATTATCAAGGTGGTGTTTTGACCTGCCCTTAATGTGACCGCACATTCCTCGCTAAAATTGACTACATAAGCCATCTCCATTCTCCGAGCGCACGACAGGGCATTTTTGACCCACCGTAACGACGACACATAGCAGTCGCTGGAGCCGAAATCGGCAAGGAGCGATTATTTTATTTTTTTATTTTTATCTTGTTGTAATATTTCTGCCGTAGGTACCTAATGATAAGAATTTCTCTTACAAATGAACCTTGAATAGTTCACACTAGAAGTGCACTGATTTGCTGAATATACAAACACCGTATCACGTAGCAAAACATATGACGTAGCTATCGACTCTGATTAATAATAATTGATCTAGAATCTAAGGTCTCTGACCCTATAGTTCTATTTGCAGCCATGTAAACAAGTCTTAGTAATGTGTTAGGTATGCTAGCTTTTTGCCGGTAATTATAAAAGCTATTTGTGATATTCTTTCATAACTATGCTTATTCTTGGTTGCCAGTTGCCACTCTGTTTTAAATAGAATGCTGGGTATATTGACCACATCAGAGAGTTATCTCTTTAGGAATATACGATGTCTTGTATATTTCATAATAGAAATCTACATGAAAATTAAAAGTTTTGATGTAGACTGTCGATTTGAAGTTCGTTATCACAATTAAAACATAAGCAAGCAAACATATCTTTAAATGCAATTGGTATTGGGTTCACCAAGACTTCATAAAGTATGAAGATTGTAGTTGTACTGCTTAGTTTGTTAAATAATAAGATTCTTATTGCAAAATATAAGTAGACGAATTCACGTAGAAGTTAAGGGTATAAAAACAAGTTGGCTATAGTTTTAACACTATAGTTCATACGATCGCCAAGAACCTAAACTACGAAGCTACTTCTATTAAGGTGATGAATTAATTTTTCTAACATTTACGGCCCTTTTCAAACCTTCGTAATTTTTATATTATTAAAGTTGTCGTGATGAAAATTCTTGACAAGAAAGTTCAATAGTAACACAATACGTCTACCGTTTTAGAAACATGATTCCATGATATTTTCTCGATAGAAAAAAAATACAAAGTTATCATTGTTATTTTTTTTTAATCTCTGGCATCTTCAAAATAACAAACGTAAAGTTACGACTTTTTGGATATTAACTATAAAATATACAACCTATACGTCTACCGTGTTAGAATTTTGAAATATGCGATGGTTTTGAAATAAACAAGAAATACTTGAAATTAGCGCGCGACCAGCCAATATATCGAGAGCCGCCCTGTACCTTCCTACCCCGATCGCTGCACGAGTCATTCCCGCTACGGCCGTCACACGGGGAACTTGTGCCGCTCGCGCAATCGTAAAAAAGGGTGACAACACGATAAGACAAAATGAGACAAATGGGGACAATAAAGAAAATAAGAAGAAGAAACATAAAGGTTGGAGGAAAAAGAATGCTTACAATTGGAACAAATTAATGAAGTAAGTTGGTTTTATTTTAAATTTGATGATAATTGTATTATAGACGATGTTTGATATGTACCCCTGTTTTAAGTACATAACGAATGTGTAAGATTTTTTCATTTATAGCATAAATAATCTGTTCAGAAATCCGGAATCCAGAAGGAAAATAAACCCACTGATTGTTCACAATGTGAATCCACTCCTTCGTAAGTACCTTTATTCAGTCAAAAATGTATGTTATCAAAGCTCTACTGGTTTTATCGCATGATTCCATTTTTAGCAAAAAGCAACAAAGTGCAAAGAAATAAAAAATCATGGTGAACTTAGTGGAAGTATGGCGGACATAATATGGAACAGGAGCTCATTGGAGTAGTATTATATTTATAAAAATACGAAATAATTTCAAGAATTACATTTCTTAGAAGGTGGTAGATAAGTATGTTGTATAAAGAATTTGATGTTGATATTTGTTTCATTTATACTTACTACACCTGTGCGGGAAATTGCTTAGTAATAAAACAGGTTTATATTCATATTTACATAGTAATGTGAGTTTTCATTTCGAAAAATTTTGTGTAAGTATATTAAATTGAGTTCCTGGGTGATCTGGAAACACAATTGGGCCCGGAAGATGGCGCTGCAGTCACTCCTCCTACTGACATGAACCGATTTGGATGAATATTTGTGTGCACATTTCATTTTTGTGGGATGATTGGTTGATTCGCTTTCACATTAGCTAATATTATGTATTTTTGTTGTTAGAAAGTAAACTTAATTTAATGTTTATAATACCTTATTATTGGTATAAATAAGCCAGTGTTCGTCTCACATTGCTGTACCTGCCTATCTACCCTACCAGGGCCTAACTTTGTTCTGGCTATTTTATTTTGATTATTTGTAATGAATAATTACAATTATAATAGAGTGCAAAAAATAAATACATGCGTCAATATATTTTGTGTTTTTTTTAAACAATTTTTTTATTTAAAAAAATATCATTCCGACCGCGGCTTTGCCCGCGTGGAATTAGATTATATCGTGAATCCTGTCTTATCCCACAGAAGTGTTCAGTTCGGATAAAAAGTATCCTATGTGTAAATCCAGGCAATTAGTTATATTTTATCAAAATTGGTAATGTAGTCTTGACGTGATTAAGTAACAACTAACAAAAAAATATACAAATTAACATCCAAAGTTTCGCATCAGTTTTACTGTATTAGTGATATCTTCCACTCTTGACTTTGACTGAGAAGAATTAGGGTTTATAACTTCTTTCAGAAATATTACCTTTCAAGGGCATGATGTAATATCTACGTCAGCATCAAATTCTATCTAAATCCATTTCAGTACCATTTCATTTTTTCAGAGTAACAATATTTTTTGTTATTTTAAAGATTATTTATAACCTGTATTATTTTGTAATAAAGTAAACATTACGAAATAATAATAATTATTAATAATGTCTAAGTAGTTTTTAAAAAGAAGATTATTTGTTTATAAGCAAGAAAATAAAACCAATAAATCAACAATTAAATATATGTATAAGAATATTATAACTGTATGACGACTCCATACATGTTTGTCCCGAGTCGGCCAGCGGCAGCGCGGCGAGTTTGCAAGAATGACTTCGCGCACACCCGCGTTCGCGATAGCGAGCTATTAGACTCCGCCCGTCAAGCAGTAGATTTTTTTTTGTGTATCGTCTTAAATAAAGTAAGCATTATCTTAACATTTTAACATTTTTCCTCTACTGTGATTATGACAAATCCAATAACTTCAATCTATAAAGGTTCAAACTTAGCCAGACAGATGGCACTGAAGCATGAAATAGGCAATTCTTAAATGATCGTCGGTAAGAATTAAGCACATTACAGGCAATCAGTCGGATCGGCCATCCGGTTATATTAAAGTGATGAACCATTGTTGAGATGTTTTCCATTTCCGATCGCTTATTAGGTTAGCTAACCTAATAAGCTATATGAGATTTGCTAAGCGGGGGGTATTGCAAATCAATTGTGGTTCTCTGTGTACAGATTGACAATTTAATATTATAATGTATGTTGCTTAATGTTTTTGTCACAAGTTAAAGACCGGGCTTATATTATTAGTGATGTGCCATAAGAGAGGTCTATCAGTGATCAGCTATAATGGACAATAATTATAAGCTGATGCTGATTGTTGATGATGATGATGTTGCTCTCCTTCTTCTTCTATCCTTGTCTCTTTCCCATTTATTTGGGATCGGCATATCTAATACTCATTCGTATTTGTAGCTATTATTTCATATTTCTGGAAACTATTTTTAAACCTGTAGGTAATAGAAAAATATCACGTTTAAAACATGTTTAAAATTAATTTGTGTTTTTGCTGTTTCCTTCTTTGCTCATATGATTATTATTTTGTATATTGTATTTATGTACGAATTCTTACTATATTAACAGTTATTATTAAATTTAGTAATACTCCATACTAATAATATAGTCTAAATGCAAGTCACGTGCAATTATGGATATTGAATGGAGTAAACATCAATTAGTTTAATTGCATAAATATAACTTTATGTATACATTTAATATAATTATAATCGCCTATAGGCGCCGCGGAAAGGCGTCACTACATAAGGCTCCATTCATACTTTATAATATTATTTTTATTTTATTATTAATTTATCATACATTAAGATGCAATTATATTCATAAAATCATGATTATCGATAAAGCATTGATAATACATTCCATAAGTTCCAATACTTTATTAAACCACATGCTATGTATAATAATTTATTGAGTTAGTTATACATGTTCATATTGTACATAATATTATTAATTATTATGAATAAATACGGAGATGTTCAATGTTGAGAACTTTACCTTCAGGAAATAAAACCACCAATCCAAAGACGACCAAGGCTACTTAGGGACTTAAGCATTTGTAATATTAGTAGGGATTGGATACAATTTAAATATCAAATGAATATAAAATATATATAAGCCTAATATCTCCAATCTACTTACAAGTCAGAACACATGCATCACAGCGGATGCAGCGCGGCGTGATGTGGACAAAAGTGCATTGTCTCACAGCCTTGCGTTTGATTGGAGACACCGGATTGTTGCCAGATAGATTTATAGCTTGACAAGTCTTTTCTGAATTGGATTATACTTATTGATACTGAAAATGAGAAAAAATGATTGTCTGCCTGTCACGACGCAAAGCAGCGACTTTATTGTGTGCTAGACTCTAGCACACAATAAAGTCAGCACTCTAGAGCACTCTCTATATCGCTAAATTGGCGATTTAATACGCAAACATGAAACATTCCAAAACTAATTTAGATCAGTATCTATGATGCTACATCAATGACATTGTTTACATGTTTGTTACAATATCAAGGACTCTAGTATGGTCGCGTGATACATGCTAGTTGGGAGGTTTTCATTTTTTCTAGAAAATAACATATTTAAATTACTTATATAGTTTTTATTTTATTACGATGTGGTTATAAACTTTGATTAATCAATTAACTCCCATTTCATGTTACGTTATCGTCAGCTATAAATTATATTTTAACATTATTTTCTTACACATAATAAAAAAATTACGTGCGTGTATCTAATCTGGTATAACTTTAAAATAAATCTTGGGTCACTAACTCCATAACTCGTAATTAAGTTGAATAAATAATTAAACTTGCAGCTGTATCGCTTTATCTTGAAAAGTTAGCCTACAATTTTCAAAATATCTCTTAATCTCTTTGTTTCTATTGTTTCGACCGTATAAAGAAAATTTCTTAAATGCACGGTCCTAGTAATTTTTCATTAAGAAGTAAAGATTATCATCGTTATTGTGACATTGCAAAACAAAACACAAACCAGGAATAAAATAAATATCTTGCTTGATGTAACGTTTGAATTAAATATTTCTCGATTTGGCAATTACCTAAACTTTATTGAAACGAATTCTGGGCCAATTCGATAACGCTCTCAGTTTAATTAAAATTTACTATTCATTATTTGTAACATTGTGTACTTTTTATTAGGTTAGGTGAAGTAAATAAAGCTCACGTTTGAATAGGGTTTTTCTTACCTCCGCCAATTACTTGTAGGTAACTAATAACTATCTCGATTGGATAAGGTTTTTCTTACCCCCGCCAATTACGTGGTGTATTTAGTAATCTGTGCCATTACACGTAATATCCTATTTCTTCTGTAAGCGTTCCCCTCGATTAATTTAACCTGATTCCTAAATAACGTTATTTGGCACCTTAATAATATAGCTGTAAATAAAATATTAAAAATCTTGTTGACATTCTGCAAATATACACAGTTCGTCTAGATATTCAATCTAATAAACAACCTTACCTCAATTCTCTTATAGTACATAATTTAACAACAAAGACCAATTTATTTGCATCCTTTTAACGATCAGATCATTAAGAAGAATTAAGTTATTAAGTTAACTAGTTACATTACATTGCCCTGTTTATGATGTAGAACCTGTTTCAACAGTATTGGATACATGTATTGCAAATTTGCAATAATATATTGTTACATATTGAGTTACATTGCGTAGGTACATTTAGGTGAACCTATAGTTTGCGTAAAATTTAACAGACTTACACCAATGTAGGCGTATTTAATTACTAGCTCCAGACAAGTTTTGGGATCTGATTGATTTAAAGGATAAGGAATGGTTAGGATACGATTCATAGTAAGATTCGTCATCGTAAGCCTCTTACAGATGGTTACGGTGCTATATGCCTTAGCAATGTTTTCGGTGTCTAAACAATCCAATGCGGGTCGACATAATTTTTCGCAGGTCAGCTAGGGAAGTATGCAGGAGCAGGTTCAGAGTCGCCTTGGTAGTAAAATTAAGTACGGCAAATTTAAGGGGTTGCGTTTCTGTTTCACTCGAAGCAAAAGGCATTATTCCATTCGCACCATCTGAAAAAATACTATTATTTTTGTTATTCTTATATTTTGTAAGACGGCAGCATACAATAGGAACTACACAGTGCTTCCATAAATGTAATTGCGTGTTATATTGTACGTATTTCCACTATCAAAGGTCCCCTTTAATCGTCGCAATAAATAAGAGACCATCAGTACGCTTGCTGCGACCAGATACGGCCTTGACTCGGTGCGTGCGCGCATCGATGCAATATGTGTCCCTTGTGAGTGGGTATTTTTGGCGCATCGCGAATTTGTACTGAGTTGTCGTTTGTAATAGTTGAAATTGAAGTTTTTAAAGAATATAACACACGTTTTTGTCGTGGTAAAGGTGGGTGAGAAGGTGTTCATTTTAATACGTTTTGGACAAGATTTTCTATTTTTTTTGCTTGTTACAATAATCACAAGAAATAATTTATCACTTTTTATGACTATCGCTTTTTACATAAACCCATTACGTTGATAAAAATCAGTATCTTTGCACGTGACTTTCTTCGCGCAAGACAAAACTTAGCATCTTGATTTAACACGTAATTTGCGATCCATTTACATTGCAATTTCTATCCCTAATCAAATCAATTTAGCCCTTTACCTCAATGTTGCATAAAACCAACTACCACCTCCATTTTAATTGTAATACCCATGCACACATAACAAATGTAATATCACTACATAGTATAAAACAAAGTCGCTTTCTCTGTCCCTATGTCCCTTTGTATGCTTAAATCTTTAAAACTACGCAACGGATTTTGATGCGGTTTTTTTAATAGATAGATTGATTTTAGAGGAAGGTTTTAGTATATAATTTATTAGGTTTTAGACAAAGCGGGCGAAGCCGCGGGCGGTAAGCTAGTCTTAATCTTAATACTATTATAAAGGCGAAAGTTTGTATGGATGTATGGATGTTTGTTACTCTTTCACGTAAAAACTACTGAACCGATTACAATGAAATTTAGCACACATATAGAGGGTAACTTGGATTAACACATAGGATAGGTTTTATCCCGGAAATCCCACGGGAACGGGAACTATGCGGGTTTTCCTTTGAAAACGCGGGCGAAGCCGCGGGCGGAAATCTAGTTATTTATAAAACAAATAAGACCACAAGCGTGTTGTGTAAAACATTAAAATACGGATGCGTCCAGGCTATTTCGGTCCGGTCCCATGGCGACAGTCGAGATTGCTAACGCATACTAAATGCAAGATGCAATTCATGCTTGGAATTAATAGGTGGAAATTACTATGGGTTGTTTGGTTGTTTGTTTTCTAGTTGGCTAGGTTCGTTTGATGATAGTTTACACCAATTTGTATAGGTTATGTTTTGGTGTAAAGATGGGACTCGATCACGATTGGAGTTCTTTTCAAGCGGTTTTTATTCGTCGTTTGCATGGAAATTAGTTTCTGTTTGGAACTGTTCATATAGGTGGCAATTCCGATTGTCTTTTGTTTAGTACAGATTTAATTAGGCCACGCTATTTCTGCTCAGAGAAACGTAGAATCATCTTTTCTGAATATCACCGGGTCTTCATTATTTAAAATCTTGAAATCAAAAATTTGCAATACATAAGTTAAAGAAAAGGTTTCATTTGTATGATTTCAGTGATCTTAATCAAGCCTTCAAGGTTAAGGAAAACATATAACTGATAATTTTTATCAGAATTTTTTTTATTTAAATATCATATCGGTGTCCACCAATTCTTTTGTCAGATGCAGATCGTGTGATGCATTTTTCCAATCAAACAAAAGATGTCTATTAAAATATTTGGCAGCTTATCAAAAGACGAAAAGTAATGACATTATTTGTATTTATTTTTTAATTGAAATAAAAAAGATAAGAAAAATACCCAATTTACGGACAATTAAGTCATCTTAAAATTAAAAACCTAAAAGTGAAATTAGTAAAAAAAGGTCTTCCAATTACAAAGTATAAAAATATCTCGAGTCTAAAGTCAGATCATTAATCGCAGTTTCTTTGAATTTAAAGAAAATTTAACTTTTAACAAAGGAAATTACGTGGTTAATTTTATTAAAGACTAGCGGTCCGCCCCGGCTTCGCCCGTGGTACATATTTACGTTTTCTCTACATAAGAACCATCCTCGTACTTCAAGGAATATAATAGAAATAATCGAAATCGGTTCAGCCATTCACACGTGATGCCGTGACAACGCGAAACGGGTGCAGACCCGCCGCCTTTTTAATTTTTAAGGCTTTGTCAGACAGGACGCGTACTTAGCGCGCGTCAGAGCGTTAAGTTGACGCCGCGATATGACGCTAAGATGTGTTCTACTACCATCGTAGAATACCGTCAAACAGAGCGCCGGCGCTAGCAGAACGCAACGCTCTGTCGCGGCGTTAGGACGCTTTAACGTCGGGTGTTGTATTTTTTTACAAATTTTATTTTAGCGTCGGAGTTAATAGGCGTAAAATAATAATAAAATACTGCATATTGACCGAAAATTTGATAGAATTGCTTAGAAAATATCCATGCTTATATAATACGAAGGATAGTTCATATAAACTATAAAGATATATCAATAAAGGCAAAATTGTGGGCACAAATCGGAGAAGAAATTAATGAAACTGGTAAGTAAAAAATTCTTCCGACTCCGGAGTTAATATCGCTGTACCTTGTTTTGTTCGTAAGTAATAATTATGTAAACAACATGCAGCTTTAATAATATCAATTGCTGTGTCCTAACGCGCGCTAAAGCGTTCTGTTTGACGAAGCCTCGCGCGACGTTAAAACAGGACGCTGCAGCGCTACTACGCAGCGCTAAAATACGCGTCCTATCTGACAAAGCCTTTATAGCTCCCGCCGCGCAGCGCGTCGAACGCGGCAACTGATACAC
>CAJQZN010025770.1:0-17116 GCA_907164685.1 Colias eurytheme
TATATTCTAAATAATAATAATTATTCTATAGATGCAAAGAGTTATTACAAAAAAATTAAATGTATTAATCTTTTTATTATATTGTGTGAATCGGAAAGCCTCTCTGAAAGTATTTTATAAATACGACAATGAATAAATTATGGAAAAAATACATATTTTTTTATGAAAACTTAACTTCTAAACTCTATCTAAAGGTAAGGTTTTTGTATGACCACTTAGTTCAATAATATTTTTTAAGCTATTGCATAGCTTTTATCTCAGACTCTGAGCGCGGCGACCGAATGTAAAAATTCCGTAACGAAAAAACCTAACACCCCCCACTCCGACCGGCACAGCGATGTGATGCTATGCAATAGCTTTACCGCGGCAGTCCTCGAGTGCCACACGTATTTTTAAGCTATTGCATAGCTTCTATCGCGGGCCTTGAGCGCGGGGACCGAATCGAGAAATTCCGTAACGAAAAAACCTCACGCTCCCGACTCCGACGGGCGCGGAGGTGTGGCTTGAAGGCATAGCATGCAATAGCTTTACCGCGGCAGTCCCCGAGTACCACACGTTTTTTTTATTTGTTTTATTTTAATTTACAGATTTTCAAATTCAGTTTCAGTCTTCGTTGCTTGAGCTAATGCTGCCTTACGTAAATCTTCACTTTGCAAAGCCAATTGGTTCACTAATTTCTGAAATAAATTAACAAATATATTATAAAATTATATTTAATCTTTACTAATATTATAAAGCTGAAGTTTGTTTGTTTGAACGCGCTAATCTCGGGAACTACTGGTCCGATTGCGGCGGTACGGGTCGCTAGTTTCTAATAAAACAGTATTTTGTTTATTTCATTCCTATTATCAAATCACTAAAATGCCATAGCATAACCTTTACTATTTCCCATTTATATTAATGATTCGATTTTTATTTCCCTATAAAAAAGAGCGTGTATGCCCAGCATACGTGTCAGAAGTGAAACTTCTTTGGAAAGATTCAAAGTTATCAAAATCGTCGCCTTACTCCATGACGTGACGGTATTTCCATGACGCGACCTTGAAATTTTACTCTCAACGCGCCTAAAGAAGTTTTACTTCAAAAAAATCTTATTAATATTTTTTTAGTCAAAATTCATATTAACCACAATCGTCGCCTTACTCCATGACGTGACGCCACCTTGAAATTTTACTCTCAACAAGTTTCACTTCAAAAATATATAAAAAACTTACAATATGATCCAATCCATCCTTAGTAGGCCTGCTCTGTGAATACACCATGCATATTTTTGTGTTTTGAACAGCTATGGGACTTTTCTTAGCTATTGATTCTGCGATTTCTAATACTTCTTTTATTGCCCTGTAAATATTATTAAACTTAAGTTTAAAAAATGAATACGATCCTTCTTTATTCAATTAGGAACATTTTCTATTGAATTCTTCATTTCATCTATATTATTTTAACAAAAAATTAAAAAAAAAAATTGAAATTCCTTTGAACTAGGCATAATATCTGCAACGACAGCCTAATGATTCCAACATTCAACTGCATAAAAACACTTTAAAATATAAATAATAGTTATTACCAATATTATAAAAAACACAAAATCTGATTTAATCTTGAAAATTATTATGTATTATAATTAAGATCACTGATCAGTAAAAAAAAAACGTTAAGTTTTCACAGAAAAAATATATCATGAGGCGGGATTCGTTCTACTTTTGTGTATTTCTTAAAAATTTACCAATATTTATAAACATTTTAATACTATAAAAATAAACTTACGTATCTTGATCCGGGAATATCTTACTGACTAGACCAATTTCTAGCGCTTCTTTTGCTTGTAATTTTCTAGCTGTGAAGCATAGTTCTCTTGCTATTGATGTATTGCCTATCACCTGGAATTCAAATCAAATCAATAAAATTCAAATTTCAAATATTACGTACCTACTAGTTATATAGAATTAGATGTGACTTAAAGCTGTATCAGTGTGTATTGGAACAAGAGTATGTATATTATACTAGCTTTCCGCCCGCGGCTTCGCCCACCACGTTTTCTAAGAAAAACCCGCATAGTTCCCGTTCCCGTGGAATTTCCAGGATAAAACCTACCCTATGTGTTAATCCAAGTTACCCTATATATGTGTGCTCAATTTCATTGTAATCGGTTTAGTAGTATTTGCGTGAAAGAGTAACAAACACACACACATACAAATTACACATCCATCCTCACAAACTTTCGCATTTATAATATTAGTAGGATTGTATAGTTTTACTATGTGAAATGATACGTGCATTATTATTTATTATAATAAATTGATTTAATTATAAATATAGTTGACGACGACGATCTTAGAAGATAAATGGGCATCTAAAGCAACATAATAGATAATCTGTCTATAAAAATCTATCTATACTAATATTATAAAAAGGAAAGGTTTGTATGTATGTATGTATGGTTTTCACGCATAAACTACTGAACCGATTAAAATGAAATTTAGCACACATATAGAGGGTAACTTGGATTAACACATAGGATAGGTTTTATCCCGGAAATCCCACGGGAATGGGAACTATGCGGATTTTCCTTTAAAAACGCGGGCGAAGCCGCAGGCGGAAATCTAGTATGATATAATTTAAAGTCCATAACACTAAATCATATATAAAAGTAATTTGTTTGTCTGTCTGTCTATTTATCAAACCTTACCTTAGGCAATCTCTGTAGAGTGCCTACATCAGCGGCTAATCCTAAATCTACTTCTTTCACTTGGAACCAGGCATCTTGTGTGCAATACCTGGAAATAATAATATCTATAAAGAAAGCGTTAAATAAAAATACGAATTTTTCAAATTTTTTAATGCTATCATACTAAGAATTAAACTATATTCGTTTTCTTATCACAAACTGTGTTCAAGAAAAGTACTAGCATATTTTGATTTATTAAAAACATTAAACGGTGTATTTTTTTTTCATAATACAAGTAGATAGTCAAAGTTCTTACTTTTTAACTCCCGACTATGAGTTGTTTTTATGGTTTGACGTGCCTGAGTGCGGCATCGTAGCTCCCCTTTGGATGGACCGATTTTGATTTAGTTTTGCTTTTGTTTGAAAGATGAATTCATTGGGACTTTTAATATTAATTACACAAGTATGCTTATAAATAATTTTATATTACATTATGTATAATTCTACCTCATATCAGCAGCTGTTATAAGATCGACGCCAGCACCAACGCATGCGTTGTGTGATATCACCAAAACCGGTTTCACGCAGTCTTCCAAAGCGGTTATACCGTTCTGAAATTATCATTTTATATTTAAACTAGCGGTCCGCCCCGGCTTCGCCCGTGGTACCTACATGTTTAAACTATCCTATCTCTCAAGTTGGATCGAACTGTACATGGTGTGCGAATTTTATTATAATCGGTTAAGTGGTTTAGGAGTCCATTGAGGACAAACATTGTGACACGAGATTTATATATACATATTAAAGATTTATCATAGCATTCATATGAAAAGTGGATAAAATATAATTTGCATTTTGCATGATAAAGTTAGGCAACAGTACACGAGATTTTTTAAATATAGTTTTTACTTCCGAAAATATGCAAGTATGATTTGAATACTAAAATGTAATGTGGACCAGTAGGACAGTTTCATGAAATGTACTGCTTACGTTATCTGCAGTTAAACTGACGAATATAGCAAACATAATTCAATCTTATAGACCGGGAGATACTGACACAAAATTTCGAGTCATTTGTAACAGGATGGCGGTTCTACAGGGTTCTTAGTACGCAATGACAAAAAGAAAAATGATGGTGTGAACGCTGGTACTGGCGGCTTAGTCGCGTGGGCGTTAGTCGAACTCGTCGGAAAATAGCGAAAGTCAAACGATTTGTAACAGTATGGCACTTATTTTTCCTGTAAGTTTGAGGATCAACGAATATAAATACAAAATTTCAAAGATCTAGGTGTTGGAAATCTTCACTTATATAAATTAATAATAAATTTATTTTTCAAGTATGACAGCACTTTTTCCCCCTGCTAGAAGTATGGCAAATATAATAATGGTCACATTTTATCAAATACTCTCCAAAAAGCCAAATGCAATACTGGTACAAAAAGATAGGCGAAATAAAAAAAATTTGCAGATTTTCGGCGGTATGGCGACCATTTGGAATCGTCCGAAAAGTATGGCATGGCGATTTTCGTAAATGGCTGCACGACGATGGTTACCTGTGCAAAAGTTAGCTTGGTACAAATGGTTGAATAATTGTTTTTTTTTAAATCAACACATTCGCGTCGGTATGGCGGGCTGTAAGTCATACCGGAAAAGTATGGCATGACACTACCGCCTACTTCTTTTTTATGGGCTATCGGTAAATTCTAAAATTTTTGTGTTACAAATCGTTTGACTTTCGCTATTTTTCCGACGAGTTCGACTAACGCCCACGCGACTAACCCACCGGTACCAGCGTTCACACCATCATTTTTCTTTTTGTCATTGCGTACTAAGACCCCTGTAGAACCGCCATCCTGTTACAAATGACTCGAAATTTTGTGTCAGTATCTCCCGGTCTATTATCAATCGAAAATATTTTTAAAACAACCTAAATTTTGACACAAAAAGAACATGCAGTATTATTTATAATTATATAGTTTAATTATTAATTATACAGCGTGTTATATTTTAGTGCATTAGGTATTTACCTGAAACCTAACTATCATCTTTTCGAACATTCTAGCCCGTCGCCCCACATCTTCGATTTCAGATATCTTGTTCCCTTCTTGGATAAGACTGTTGAAATCTATACCTGAAACACGAAAATAAAAAAAAAATATAAAAAAAACCTTTAGCTATATATTTTTTATAGAATAATATAAACAGAAATTTCTCCGAAATATATAGGGTGCTATTAAAAAAAAATGATAAAAAAAAGACGGGTTGCACTCCGGGAGTGCCGGCAGAAGTGAAAACTTGATTATTAACGTTGAGCATGTTTGATATCCATCCGTCTTACGCTTTTTCGATCAGGCCACGTGTCCTGACGCGAGTTTAAGATTTTATACCCAACGTCGCTAAAGAAGTTTTCACTTCAAAAATAAGGTTTTTTTTCCTTTTAACCCAGTTTTGGTCTCAGACACAATAGATTTTCTATTGTGTCTGTGGTTCCGGGGCCTGAGTTATTAATTAATGTCGAAAATTGGCTTATTATTTATTATCCTTGAAAATATATTATTTATCTATAAGCTGATATTAATTTAGATAAGTTACCAACTGTTACAAACTTTTTATGATGTGTCATTTTGATAAAGTATAATAACACTGTTAATTTCCCTTTTATTGGAATTACTAAGTTTTTTTTTGACGTGACAACGTCTTATAATTCGATAGCCGGCTGCGCGCACGAAAAAACATGACTCATGCGGCGTTACCTCGCTCTGAGGCGTTCCATGTAAGGCTTGAAGTGCAAGCGAGAGCGCGGAACGAGCGACAAAGAAGCACAATAGGCCGTTGTCACGTTCAACTATCGTCAGTAAACCAACTTTACAGACAACCAATTTTTTTTTAACAATTGGAAAATGTATTTTGTGTTTATACAACTTACAAAGCTAGAAAGAAATAACTAAAAACATTCTAAAAATTATGCACATTTTTTGGTTGAGAAAATTTACTATTTTTATTTTATTTCCATAACGATACAGCTATAGAAATACAAATACTTTATATTAACCATAGGTTTGCCCATGAGTGAAGCTGTAAATAACAGCTAGTTTATTATATATAAGTATTTCTCACCACCAGTAAAATGCTTCCCCCTCCCAGAGAGAACCACAACTCTGCATTCTGGATTGTCATTTAGGGACATGAAGCAATCTCTCATTTCGCTGCAAGAATGATACATATTCCTTAATTATATTATATATTTACATGGCAATAATGATAGAAAAAAAAACTGCATTATATAAACAAAATAATGAATAAGAATATATTAGATTATTCCATTCCACTTGGCTAGATATTTTTCAAATATTACATTACAAAACAGTTATTATCCTATTCTAATTTCTATGTGAAATGAAATTCAATAAACTGAAAACCATAACAATTCACTCAGCCGTTATAAATAACATATTTATAAATGTGTGAAAAAAAGTGAAGTCCCATGTCCCATAGTGGGGTAAGGGGCCCATGCATACATCTGTTTCACTGATTGATTTTCTTTAGCGACAAGTAGGTGATCAGCCTTCTGTGCCCTACCAGACCAAGACTTTTTTTTTCTATGTCTTTAGAATCGAACCCAGGACCCCTCGGTGTTACGCTCACGCGTCAACCACTGTACCGACTCCTCAGTATATTTATAAATGTACCATCACCAATTTATTTTCTTTGTAAGATAAAGAAAAACATACAAACCTCCACATATTCACACTGAATGTATTCAATTGTTTTGGTCTGTTCATTTCCACATGAAAAACATGTTTCTTTGGCACGGACACAGCTAATGTTTCAAATTGAGGTATTTCTGATGAATACAGTCTTGTAAGCATGCCTGTAAATAGAAAATATTCAATTGAATAATTGTATTTTTTAATACTTGCAACTTATGTAGAAAACAATAAGATTTACTAAGTACTGTGCCAGTGTCAAGTTAAAAAGTTATTTGGTATCGACAATATTAATTCCTAGATCTGAGTATTTTTAAGTTCAATAATTTCTTTCCTTTAGTAGCTTGCACAATATAATTTAACTTCTAAGGAGTTGCATAGCATAAAAATTGACAAAAGATTATTAGTAAGAAAAAAAAGTGCAAACATCCAGCCAGTATTTCTGTTTGCTTTGTGTCACCTTTGGCTTTATAAAAAACAAAAACAAAACATTAGTACAACAATCAATACCTATTCAATTATTCAAATATTTGCATAATTAACTAGATTAATCAATAATTAAAATAAAAGTATGTAGTATGTACTTACGAGACATCGTTTTAATCGATGCATGACTAGATTTAGAGAACTGCGACAACATTTTCAGGTAATTATCTTCTTTCACTGTACTTAACTTTCGAAATAAAATATTTATTATTTTTTACGTTCAAAGTTCAAAGTGCGAGCACACGACTTGAACCAGTCAAGGTGGAATGTCAAAATAAATGTTTACGAAATGGAAATGTCAAAATAATATTTTTCACGTGGCACTGACAGCTGTCATAATTAACATTGAAACGTTATACGCAGAAAAAAATAATTAACAAATTACTAATATTTTAAAGGGAAGGGAAAGGAATATTTTAGTGTTCCTCTGTGATCTGTCTTATATAACTAGATAACTTTAACAATTATTATACTAAATAAATTGGATAAAATTTAGGAAAGTTTAATTTATTTTCATCATCGGATTCCACTATAGGTGACTATAGGCAGCAATTAAACTATGAATCATTGTGAGACTTGAGTTAATTAATAAGTATGACGCTATTAATTTATTGAGTTGACAATGATATTTTATTGCTGTTGATTTTGACTCATTTCCTCATAGTCTGTGCTGATTTTTAACAAGGAAACTACCGAATTTTTATGAGATGATCTACTGATTACACCAGCTTAGATTACACAGATGATATTTAACCACTATTAATAAAACGAATTAAAATTCTGTAGCTTAGAATACATATATACCTACTATAATTTATATGTAAGTATTCTAACTTCTGTGGTTTATGATAGTAGACTTTCTAGCTTAGCTTTCAGTTGTAGATTGGTTGTAGGCTCAGAGGTTGTAGGTATGTAATCTTCGGAAGTACTGAAGATCATGACAATTCTTACACTAACAGAAAGCTTTCATATTCATGAGGGTTTTTTTTAATCCTTCAATAAAATAATTACCTGCTTTTCTTTTACGATTGTATTCTAATATTAAGTCATTGAGCTATTATTACTACGTATCTCAATGTAATAAGCAAGTTTTATTTTTGACGTGACAACGTCTTACAATTCGATAGCGCTGGTTGCACGCACGAAAAAACATGACTCATGCGGCGTTACCTCGCTCTGAGGCGTTCCATGTAAGGCTTGAAGTGCAAGCGAGAGCGCGGAACGAGCGACAAAGAAGCACAATCGAACGTTGTCTCACGTTCAACAATCGTCAGTAAACAGACTTTACAGACAACCAATTTTTTATAGGGAATTGGTATGATCATATTTCCTATTAGAACTCTCTTGTTTTCCTGTACGATTCTATTCTACTTTCAATCTATAAAATCTTGGTCAAATAATGTATCGATGTCACGGTGATGTCATCTTATGAGGAACTATTAGCGACACTTTCTTAAACATCAAAGCTTCATTGTTTTTGGTAGCCATTATAATAAATGTATGGCCACGTAATATAGGCACGTAGAGCACATAAATTTGGTGTATACAGGGTGTTGTTTGTAAATTTTGTTCAAGAAAACATAGAAAATGATAAATACTAGTAAGACACAGAACATAATAGTCGTCAAAATTGTAAGAGAACTGAAGTAAAAAGTAGAAAAGAGGCTAATTAGCCAAATTTCGACGGACAGCCACATATTACTAAATAGTTGGTACCATTCCCGGAGCGCTAAATTCCTATCTATATTCCTTTTTATTTATAATATTATTAACTATGGTTTATAGATATCGAAACAACAGTAATAATAAATAACTAATGAAAATACTTTGGCATCGCTTTACGCAGACTAAATAATAAATATTAATGTTCTCGCGCGTAGATAGTTTTCCATTTAATTTTCTATCTATCATTTTCATCATTGATTTACCAAAAAGATATATACGATAACTCTTTCTCTACTAACTTTAACGCAAAAATCGAATTGAATCTTACTACGCAAGTTAAATATGTATTTACTCGCAAGTAAGTAAATATATATATTTTCTTCAAATAAAAACAATAAACATTCGAGATTTATAAACCCCTGGATACATTCAGATCACGATTACTGGGTGAATCACTTTCAAAGGCTTTGTTCCAAACAGGTCATAGCCAAATGTGAATGAATGAAACCATAGACAATAGTGGACTAGATGGTGCAAGTTTGTCTATTGGCCGGAATTTTAAGCGTGCCGCTTGTCTAGTCTATGATTGGTATGCAGTTATTGGGAACGTTCTAGTTACTTTTATTTTTTTGCACTGATTTAATACCTAATCATTAGAAGTAGAATTGAATTTTCAAGGAATTTTCTTACACACATGAAAGAAAAAAAGAGAAAAGCTATCATGTAGGTGATAAAAAAGGGAGTTATAGATAAAAGTATCGCTTCTTCTTGTAATTGACTGAGCAGTTTTCAGTAGTAATTTACATTTTCTAGGCAATTTATAACAGGGTCGTAGATCGTGGTATAATTCCATATTTGCATTTTATTTAAGAGTTTTGCGCTCATCTCATCATGAAAAGTGACATGGCAATAATTGTGTGTATCTTCCAGTTTATTATATTTCTCATTGAGGATTTATGGCGGATATTTCATTCAATCCGTGGTGTGGCCTTGTGATGGCTATCTTGTTCTTATTAAGGGTAAGAGAGGTGTTGGTTGTTTATTAAATTAATGACTGTTGCATCATTAGTGCAGTTCAGTAGGGTCTAGAACGTGTTACATTACTATAAAGAAATACATTAAAAATAGGCTAAATATTATATATTGATTGTATAATGGATACAATTTAGAACTCTATGAAGTAGAATTCTGTAATTTCTATTACAATTAAAATAATTCAAATTGGGATTCGGGGTTTACTAAATAGGTATGTATTCTATTTAGAAAAATACATATAATGAAAAAGACGTGTGTGCCGAATACAAGATATCAAAATCGGCTCCGTACTCACGTGACGGTATTGCCATGACGCGACCTTGATATTTTACCAAAACCTAAAGAATTTTCACTAAAAAAAATAGTTATGACTCAGATATCACCAGAAGGGAGACGGTCCTTTGAAGCCCTAGTATTAATTACTGTTTTCTATTAGCGAGATTAGTTGTTTCAACCTTTTTAGGGTTCCGTACCCAAAGGGTAAAACGGGACCCTATTACTAAGTCCCCATACAATAAATTATTTTCTATTATAGATGATAGTAAGGAACCCTTCGTGCACGAGTTCGACTCGAACTTGGCCGGTTATTTGTTTTTGTATGTTTGCATGTGTGAATGCCTGTGTGGCTGTGTGTGAAGTCATTAAAAAAATGTTTTTCTTTCCAACATGACGCAGCAAAAAAACAAAACGCAAATTAAACCGCGATACATATAAAATAAGTTGGAACTAGGTTAAAAATCACGAACCACGCTAACCGTAATAAACTTTTGGTTTTCCTTAATAGTGTTATTAATGAAAAGTTGAAAATAAACGCCATTCATGTTTGTTGAGGTCGCGGTGTCAATGTTAATTGGATCATCAGTAAATGTATGTAAGTTGTGTAATTTAGTCATGGAGTTATAATTTTTTTTAATGGATGACGAAAATTATTAGATAAAAGAAATAAAAAAAAAAACGATTTATCATAAAGTTTTGTCAGAGTTACAAATTGAAAAAGCCTGAAATTAAATGCATAGTTTTGTCTGGGTACATATTATAAGCGAAAAACGTTCAGGCGTAGGTAAATATAATAATAAGGATATTCAGTAGCCTTAGAGATTATTTGTTGGTTCGCGTCAATATAAACTGTTTCCGTGAAAAGAACGAAAGCCATTTATTTGTCCTGTTTCTTTTTTCTCTCTCAAAATATTTATAATACCTATTTGGAATAGACTAGTTACCAAACTACAAAAATCACAAAAATGACATCTAAAACAACATAATTCAGGAATAATGCAACTTTCTGTTGGTGAGAGAATATTTGGGTATTTTAACAATCGGTCAAGAGTTTTTAATTATCCCTAAACATAAAAATACATTCCTATCTTTGTAATATTATTTCATACAACTAAACTTATTACATAATGCATCATACTATCCCATAAATTATAAAAAATAGAATATACGATATTTCATAGCTGTATGTTCTCGTTAATTGCTATAAGGTCACCCCGATAACATTACAGTAATTATTAGGTAGGAAACTGGGTTTCATTTTCACATTTCGTCATTGTTAACTATATCAATGATATCTTAATGATGCGTTTCATATATAATTCATAATATAATAAAACTTATATGTATAGAAGATACACCATATACCGCTCTACATCAGTTGATTCTATATTTTAATTATAAATACTGAAAAAATTAAGATTTCCGTTTTTAAAGACTTGGAAATTTAATGAATTATAAACATGATTCAATGTTCGTATTTTGCTCTCTTTTATAAATACAATAAAGAATAAATAAATATATTTTATTTTATTTATTATATTTATTCATAGAAAAGAGCAACTATGGAGTTTCTTCCTGGTTCTTCTCCGTAGATACTGCTTTCCGAATCGGCGGTAAATGTTAAAAATATATAATGACGTTTCAAAAGCGCTTCTAGAAGAAGTCTAATTGAATAAATAAATGTTTGAGTTTGATACTATTTCATCAAAGTATCAATAACGATTTATATAATTTTACCTGACTCTCACTTGAAATATTATTGATATAACTATATAAGCGTAATTATGAGATAATTTTTCAATTAAAAAAAAAAAATAAAAAAATAAAATTATATTTATTTGCCAAAAGAAGGTTATTAAAGTATATACAGATTATGACAGCGGACCCCGCACTAGGCAAAGCCTGTCTCGCGGGGCCATGAAACGATTATACAATAAAAATGGAGGTTCACATAGGGTCCAACACGTATAGTACAATGCAACTTTGAACATCAGTACGGTATGGGCACTTAAAGTAATACATAGTAATAATAATAAAAGTTATATGCTTATTTATACAATTGTACAGTTAAAGTATTCTTAGGATCTGTTCTGTCTGCTTATAGTCTTTGGACACTAGAATGCTTATCAATTTAGATTTAATATTGAGTAATGTGTATTGCCGGAAGTTAACAAGTTTACTGAATTTGTTATACAAGAATGGGAACATAAAATTTTGAAAACGTTTGGAAAAGAAACATTTGGTCAATGGGGTTGGAGCTCTTAATAGCCGTTTCGAGTTATTTGTGTAAAAATTAGATTTTAAGAGTTTTTTGTGCATTGAGGTGATTGCATGTAAAATATAAAGTCCTCTAACATTTAAGACATTAGCATCCCTGTAGAGAGACACTGTAGGATAGAATGGGGGCTTTCGCAGCATCACTTTTAAAATGGAACGGTGAGCTCTCTCTAGTTTGATAATAACCGAGGCTGAGGCAGCTCCCCATACAGAAATGCAGTAGGTTATTAATGATTGGCATAATACCTTATATATGGTCATAAGTTGGTGCTTATCAACTTTGGTTCTGAGATTTTTCATTACATATATCAGGCGTCTTGTTCGAGTTGACATAGCGTTAATATGCTCATTAAAGGTGAGTTTTTCGTCCAGTATAACACCAAGGTATTTTATAGAATCTGACCTGGTAATTTGATCACAATTACAGCTGCTGCCAATGCTATCATGGTGAGTAGATTTACCGCACATGTGAATGAAAAACTTTGGGAGAGATTTAGGAGCTGTTGCCCTGGTTTTATGAAAGCATAGAAATTTCGTCTTGGTAGCATTGAGGGAGAGGAGATTATTATTAAGCCACAACATAATTTGGGACATACCTTTTTGGCTTTTATGAAAAACTTCAGCCCAGCTCGGGCCATGAAATAAAATCGCAGTATCATCTGCATAACATATAATATTTGCATCGGTAGGAGGGAGAGAAATGAGATCGTTTAAATATATTAGAAAGAGGATCGGTCCGAGAATGCTTCCTTGGGGAACACCAAACGTGACGCGATCTGGCGAACTAACGTACGAGTTAATTCTTACACGCTGCGTTCTTCCCTGAAGGTAGCTTCTGAACCAATCCAGTGCACATCCTCTTATACCGACACCTTCTAATTTCCTAATCAAGATTGGAACTGAGACGGTGTCGAAGGCCTTACTCAGATCAAGAAATACTCCGACACATACCTGCCCGCTGTCTAGGGAAGAGCTTATTGTGTTCACTAACTCAGAGACGGCATTTTCAGTAGACTTTCCTTTCCGGAAGCCATACTGATGCCCAGCTAGGAGGTTATGTGATTCCAGAAAAGAGACCAATCTTTTGTTTACGCATCTTTCCAAAATTTTGGAAAAACTGGGAAGTAGAGAGATTGGTCTAAAATTACTGGGTTCAGAAGCGGGACCAGATTTATGTATCGGGGTAATAATTGAAGATTTCCATACCTCCGGGAAAACACCTGATGACATGCTGAGATTAATGATTGATGTCAAGGGTAACAATATGCAGCTCGCTATCTTTTGTATAAAATCATTATTTATATTGTCGTATCCTGGTGCGCTATTTCTACAAAGACCATTAATGATGTCCAGGACTTCTTTTTCGTCCGTAGGATTCAAAAAGAACGAGTCAACCGGAGAATTCGATGGAATGAAGTTTGAAGCAAGAGATTCCTCTGTGGTATTCAATTGATTTAACTTTGACGTAGCAAGATTTTGACCGATATTTGAGAAATAATTGTTGCAAATGTTTACCGATTCAAGAGGATCGGTCTTGATATTTAAAAAGGCCAGAGGAACAAGTTTTTGAGCTATTTAAATGTGCTATGCGTTTTATGGCTTCCCAGTAAGGTCGGGGGTTATTTTTATTTTCAGAAAGTGTTTTGCTGTCGAATTCATCTTTGAGACGTCGCAAGAGAGAGATGTAAAAGTTTCTGTAGCGTGAGAAAATTCGCTTTTTTATCGGGTTTTCAGGGTCCTTTCGCAATTCGGAATGTAATTTGTCTTTGTGCCTACCACATCGGATTAAACCTGGAGTCATCCAAGGCTTTAGAGTGTTTTTAGAACGGCTGATTATGTTCATACTAGAGTGTTTTCCTATGATGTCGGTAATATTCGTCATGAAAGTTTCGGCTGCAACTGATGCTGAATTGCAATTAAGGACCTGACTCCAATCTACCAGAAGAAGATCCTGCTTCACGGCGTCTATATTTATTTTTTTTATGAATGCGTTTCGAGTTCGAGATTTTATGTTTACTGTTACTAATCCCCAGCATAACAAGATCGTGGTCGGTAACATCTGATTTACAAACTATTGGAATTTTATCGAGTTGAGTTTTAGTGAATATATGGTCGAGACATGTTTTATTGTGAGTAGGGACGTTGATATCACTTTCATAACCTAGTTCAGCCATGATACAAAGATATTCGGAAGAAGTATCTTGTGTTTGTGATGTGGGGAGTATATCTATATTTATGTCTCCGGTGAAGATGTGACAAGGAAAGTTTTTTTGATAACGTAAGGTTTGAGATAAAGATTGAAGGAAAAGGTTTGGATTTAAAGAGGGTGATCTGTAAACCGCAAGGATTGAAAAGAAATCAGCTATTTCAATGTATAGGTTTACACAATCGGTAATTTCGAGTTCCTTTGCTATTGCTGTTAAATTATTTTTTACGTAGATCACTATTCCGCTAGCTCTATTACTATGCTTTGACGTGTGGAACGAGTTGTAGTTATACATTTGGTTGATGATAGAATGAGGAGTCAGCCAGCACTCGGTTAGAATTATAACGTCAAATTCAATTTTGGTACGAGCCATAGTTATTAAAAAGCTGTCAAAATTCTTATTAAGACTTCTTATGTTGGTTGCAATAACATTGAGGTCAGAATGAGAAAGAATATCTGTGCAGAATTCTGGTGAATCTTTAATTTGACATATTTTATTATTGGAACTATCTATGTCCTGTATAACTCGTAAGTCAATCATTATTATGTTTTTTATAGTTAGATGAATTTGAAAAGAGAATAAAGTTCCAGCAAACCATAGAGAGACAATAAATTACTAAGAATGAGATAGTTCCAAAGTGTGATGCAAACAGAGACAGATTCAAGACCAATAACCATTTAAAACCCATAAACACCACGAAACAATTAAAACTAATACAGGGCTTGACAAGCAACAGTGTACAAATAACAACAACAAATATAGCATATTCACATAACCAAGGAAGTGTAAATAAAGTGTAAAATTTTAAGCTTAGAACAGATTCAATAATCAACCAACAAAAGATTAGTACAGTAAACAAGCTCCGATTTATATCTTCATCGGCATTATAAAAATTGAGACAAAAGTATCTATACAATAAAAAACAATAAAAATTTAGATCTAGTAAAACTGTAAATAATAAATTTTTACTTTTAATTATCTTATTATTCAAATTTATATTTTTAGTCTGACTTGGGAGGGCAGATCCGATGGAGGTCATCATAGGATTGAATTGGAATTGCAGGGCTCCCAGTATATTTTCGAAAATAAATAGTTCCATTTTTGATCCAGCAATATTTGAATGAGTGGGTAATGGCTGATTTACGCGCTTCACGAAACAACAGTCTTCTATCCCTTGTGAGCCTTTCGTTAATGTATACCCTTCTTTCTTGGCCTTGACCAATTATATCCTTGCTCACGAGATTTCTCCTTGATTTACCGGATTTTAAAAACTCGTCACGCTTTAATTTTCTTGTAAAGTGGATCGTAAGCGGTCGAGGAGCAGTAAGATCCTGGATATTACTATCGGTCTTCTCTAGCCGTCTGCGTGTTCCGGATCTAGAAACATTGTCAAGGTCCGCCTCTGACATGTTTAGACCAATTTTATTAGCTAAGGTAAGAGCAATATGCACGGGATTTTCGTTAGGCATTTCTTCAATTCCAATCACTTCTATAGATTTTGTAAGCATGGATTGTGATTTATTATCGAGTTGTTGTTTTAGTTGGGATATAGTTATTTGGAGATCTTCGTTTTCACGATACTTTTCTTCAATAAGTTTAATTTTCACGTCTTGGCTCTCAATTTTTGCAGAAATTCCTTCTAGTTGGGCCTGGTAATTGTTCAGTGTTGTAACAACCCTTTCCAAGTCAACTTTAAAACTAGACATGGACTGACGGAGCAGTCTCATTTCTTCGGCAAGAGTTTGCATGTCATGAGACCCAGCTGGTTGAACGGCAGCCATAGAACCAGACTGCGGGCTACTAAATTTGCTGATTTTCTTACGTTTGGTTATATTGTCCTCCACTGCAGAAGTGCGCACCGGAGTTGTTGAATTATCCCCGCCTTTTTTAAATGTAGCTTGACAATTAGGACATATAAAACGCGTCTTTTGTTCTGTTGTCAAAGCCGTTGGGCTGACGCAGAGGAGATGAAATAATTTATCACAATTCTCTGAGGCGCAGGTTAAATAGTTTTTATCTCTGATTGCGAGGAGGCAGGCTGAGCAGTTTTTTTGAGAAGACATTATTCAGTTTTATTAATTATACACTATTTGATCACGTATAAATGGATGGTTAATTTATTAATCGGTTATTATGTAGTCTAGTTATTTTATAAAAATCGCTTATTAATTTGTTTTGCACGTATAGTACAGTCAGTATGCCGCACAGTGTGTAAGCACAGTCACGCGGTGAGGTCATGCGCACAAGCGGAGCGGTGAGTCATAAGCGGAGCGACTCAGCGAGTGATCGGCTTAGCAACGCGTTTAAATAATAACGTTTAATTGCACTTATCTGATATTACTTTAGTTATACTGCACTGATTTTGAGGATTGTTGTAGCACTTTCACGGTTGTGATGAGTGATAACTGAGTCTATGTGGGATAATTATAAACTTGCAAGTAAAAAGTAAGTTACGTGAAAAAAGACTGTACGCGACGTGTGGACCGTAAGGCGCGACGGCGTTAACTAATTGAAAATATATATAAAAATGAATCGCAAAATGTGTTGGTAAGCGCATAACTCGAGAACGGCTGAACCGATTTCGATAATTCTTTTTTTATTATATTCCTTGAAGTACGAGGATGGTTCTTATGTAGAGAAAACGTAAATATTATCTACCACGGGCGAAGCCGGGGCGGACCGCTAGTTGAAAATAAAAAAGAAAATATTTTCTCTACTTTCAAATTTCAATTGTAAAATTTTTATAAATCAATTTTTATTCACATGAGCTTATGTCAAGAATTAGTGATAGCAGT
>CAJQZN010025777.1:0-10702 GCA_907164685.1 Colias eurytheme
TCCATTGAAATAACAAAGGTTTACAACTTTTAAAATGGACTGCTTATCGAACACGCTCATAATTTTTTTCCCATATTTTGAATTATGTTATGAAAATCGTTGCGCGGCAGCCCCAATTCTAGGTGTCAAATAATGTTTACTGCAAAATGGCGGATGTTTATGTTCATTTCGTGAGTTTGTTCTTGTATTTTGGAATTATTCTGAGCCAAAATTAATAGAAATGGTTGTAAATATATTGTGCGCGGTTGCAAAAGTGAATGGCATCCAGGATGTGATATTATATTTCATTCGTAAGTACAAAAAACCATGCATAAACTACGCTTCATGTAAAATTGTAGTTTAGTAATATTTCTACTTTAATTGTTGTTAAATCTGGAATAATAGATCGAAGTTGTGATTATAATGTTAATTTTGATTAGGTTTTTTCCATTTAACATCGTTATTTGCTTATTATTAAATGTTTCATGATTGTAATAAATATTAGACTAGGGTGTCCATACTTTATAAAATTGTGTACATATATTTCGGTATGGTATTTTATATGAGGAGAAGTCTTTCTCCACTTGAGTTAGTTCAATTGGCGTGAAAGTTAATGGTATAAAAACGTTGTTTACTACTTTTATATAATGATATATTGTAAAATCAAAAACTCAAAGTACATACATATATGGTACCTACTGAAATAGAAGCACAAGACAACAGCACAAATTTTGTGTTATCTGTATCTAAATGACATTTTTTTTTTATATTTTGCAAATAATCTTCTTTTCTCTTTACAGGTTTCCGTCCAATCTAGCGGAACGTAATACATGGCTAAATATAGTAGAATTAAAAATATCCTGTTTTGAAAAAGTGAAGATATGCAACATTCATTTTAAACCCGCACTTGGCCAGTGTGGTGGATGTGGCTGTAACCTCATAGGAGGCCATGTCCCAGCAGTGGGAACGTAATATATACGTTACTGGAAATAAAATGTATGGGAGGGTTTAAAGTTACATTTTTAGATATTTCTTGTTATATTTAAAAAAAGTTATTATTGTTATTTTACTCATTAGGTAAAGTATCATATCAGTATCATATCGATATCAGTTTAAAGTTTTTTGATACCTGCAATAGTTACGGAATAATCACCTGTGCACACTTAACGATTACACCCTGAATATATTATATTTTGTTTTTTATTGTATGATAGGGAAGCGCTAGACCACGATCTCATATTTCAAGTACTCTTAAAACTATTTAAATACTTAAGGGTATGGAATGATAAAAATATTTTCAGTGAACCGATTTCGTTACTTTTTATTGTTATTATCTTATAATTTGCAAATTTGTAAAGGCAGTTGGCATTGTAATGATAAATAAATATTATAAAAACACATTGATATTTTACTTCATTAATTCCTCAAATGACTGGACGTAACGCCAAATTATACAGCAAAATGTTGTCATAATTTATAGCGGTCCTGTGTTCTGAAGATGCAAGACGGAAGACGCAAACATGAAAAAACGCTGAAAGGAACATTACAATTTTCCAATATATAATACAATAAAATAATACAATACTTGAACATCTATTTTTTATCTATTTGCAAAAATTCTACAGTAACTATATTAGAATAATAAATGCAATTACGTAATTTATTTCCGCCGTAAATCATCAACCATCAATCAATCAATAAATATAAAACTCTCCCGTAACTTAGTGACTGACAGACAACGCACAGCCTAAAATCACTGGACCTAAAGACATGAAATTTGGCACACTCTGTATATCTAGAGTATCCTAAAGGTGCACTTAGAAAGGCTATTCCGAAATCCCCACGGGATAAATGGGATTTTATGTTTTATGACTTCAACGAGGACGAAGTCGCGGGCAAAATCTAGTATTATAGTAAAATTTTAATACGAATAAAATTGATGTATCCGTTATTTTTTTCCTTAATATCCTGAATTTTTTACATTTATACTCACCCCACGGAAATATAGACATACTATATATATTATGACTCACCGTAACTAGAAAGAGACGGAGGGGAAACGATAAGATTCAAGGTCAAATTTTTTGACTTTACTTTTTCTTAGGGAGTGTGGGTTCCATACGTAGTATATATAGTTCCATGGGAGCTACCGACGTTGACAAGTGAGAATTTTAGTATAGTTGGTTCTTTGATATACTGTTCCTCTTGCTATTTCGGTTAGAGTCCGGGCTGTCTGGCTGGTCGCAGTGGTTGCGTTTAGTAGTGCGCATCTTATCTGTACAGGATAATTTCCTTAATTTTAAGTCATTTTTTAACGCGTAATTTTTAATATTTTGCCTTTAGATAGATCCATCAGACATAGTTTTTTTTATTGCAAGACGTTTTTTTCGTTGTTAAATAGGTGCCAGACGCAATTTTTAATTTCGTTTTTATAAAAAATTCAAATTATTATAGAATGTCTGTAAATTTCATATTATGTTCTTCAAACATAATATAATCTAAAATTAATTAGCCAGACGCTAATTCGATTGTTAAGTATTAAATAAAGTAAAAATAAAAAAAAGTAATGAAGCATGCAGCTCATCAGCTAGTGTATTTTAATTATGCGACAGGAAATAATTGCAAGAATACAATATTATTTACACTTGTTCTTATAAATAAAAGCTAAAATAAAAAAAAAACATAAAAGTGAAAAATAAAATATTAAAGTTACCATACATTGAAAATATAATAAAATCTATATCAATGAAGGTTAAACAATTATGTACATTGTTAAATTTAAAAAGCCATCTTCATAATCATCATCGTCTTCCCTCACACTGTCAGAATTATTTATGTTATCGTCTAAGGAATTGTTATTGTTTTCCAATATTCCATCATCTGTAAACAACTAGAAAATTAGTTTCAATAATGATGTACACACATACACACACACAACACACACACACCACACCACACAAGACACACACACGTGAACACACACACAGTACACACTCGCATGTTTAAGTTTGTATTGAATTTAACTAAAGTAGTTAGCATGAATTTATATAGCTAGTATACTAGCGGTCCGCCCCGGCTTCGCCCGTGGTACCTACATGTTTAAACTATCCTATCTCTCAAGTTGGATCGAACTGCACATGGTGTGCGAATTTTATTATAATCGGTTAAGTGGTTTAGGAGTCCATTGAGGACAAACATTATGACACGAGATTTATGTATATATATTAAGATTAATGAATTAATATTGTTATCATCATCACTACATGGTATAAAACAAAGTCGCTTTCTCTGTCCCTATGTCCCTTTAAATCTTTGAAACTACGCAACGGATTTTGATGCGGTTTTTTTAATAGATAGAGTGATTCAAGAGGAAGGTTTATATGTATAATAACACCCATTAAATAGTGGAAAAGTAGTGTTATTTTTGAGGTTTCTAATGTGATGTCGTAAATAATTACATTTTTTCCACATACAGTGCAAACGCAGGCTGAACCCTACGAGTTTTATCAAAATAATGTACTAACTATAATAGTACACATTGAAAGGGTCTACAGAAAAGTCCGTGATGGTATATGTCTATCTCTTATGGATAACCCACAATAACTTTTTTTTGTCATTTACTTTTTACGACAAATAATAATGGCTAATTTTCGAAGCGATTTTAACCAATAGGTACAGCATTAATCCTTAACCAATTAAAGACCTTGAATACATTGTTCATTTAATATAGATCTATATGGCCCTTTACACCGTATGATTTAAGTGAATATTTTCGAAGATATTACAGATTTAAAAATTGCGGGACGTAGCGTTTGCGGCGGTACCGGCCGGCCGCCCGGCTATATATTTTATACCCGTGCGAAGCCGGAGCGGGCCGCTATGTTTTTATATTCAACGTTCACAGTTTTTCTGTAGTGTATTTAGTATCAGCATTGCACCCGTGCGAAGCCAGGGCCAGGCGGGTCGCTAGTTAGTTATAAAAAAAATTGTTTTGTATAGAAGATTGTTGATGTACCCTAATAGTTTATTTTTTAGCCTAAGGAATAAAATGTACCAATGGAAGGTACTTGTTCCCACAACACAGGGAATCCTAGAGTAGGAACAATTCAATTTCTATGCATCGTATATTTTCGAAAAAAAAAAAGTTATTTTTTATTGTTATTTAATTTTCGCGGCCGACCCTTTCTATCTCTCTTGCACTTTAAACTATCTCTCCATATATACACAATCATCAAATTGTTATACTTACCTACTTTCACTACGTTTTTATTTGTACATATTTAATACTTAACAATCGAATTAGCGTCTGGCTAATTAATTTTAGATTATATTACAGACAATTTACAGACATTCTAAAATAATTTGAATTTTTTATAAAAACAAAATAAAAAATTGCGTCTGGCACCTATTTAACAACGAAAAAAACGTCTTGCAATAAAAAAATTATGTCTGATGGATCTATCTAAAGGCAAAATATTAAAAATTACGCGTTAAAAAATGACTTAAAAATAAGGAAATTATCCTGTGCAACTAAGATGCGCACTAAAAAACGCAACCACTGCGACCAGCCAGACAGCCCGGACTCTAACCGAAATAGCAAGAGGAACAGTATATCAAAAAACCAACTATACTAAAATGACTTTTTTTTTACGTTAATAGCTCCCGTACCATTTCTTCCTAGCCTTATCCCGTATCTTACGGGGTCGGCTGCCTGATAATAATAAGTTTACAATTAACGCAATCGAATCAATTAACGCATATATGTAGATATATAATACGACAGTAGTTACAAACGAGACTAATATATTATTTATTTTTGTAAGATATACCTAAGTCATATGACCTATAACAAGTCAGCTCTACTGCAAGTATTGCAAGTATTGAAGCTAAAAAACAGGAACGATGCACAACTACTGCAATACATGAGCTGACACCCTTGGACCCGCTCACTCTGCTGACAAAGCTGACAGCTCGTCTCCACTCCACATACTCCGAATATTTTTTCATAAATGAAGAACAGTAATGAATTCTGAACACCTTTGAAATAAAACGCCATAAAGTGGATTTAAGCGCGGCATTTGAAAGGCGCAGTTTATAATTGAATTGAGATCCTTTTCATATTTGCCGCTGTCTCTAATTAGAGCTTCGCGTAATGAGCCCTCGCCTCGCCAGCCGCGCCTCGGCCTCATATCTCTGCTACGTTTTATATTTTAATTATAAGTTATCATTTGAAACACCACTGATGATAAATTAAGCGGAATTGAACATATTATTATGTATGTTCATTTCCGAATATGTATTCAAACAGGAAATTCTTTCACTACTTAATTATTACCTATAAAACAAAAACGTTTTCTCTGTCCCTATGTATGCTTAAATCTTTAAAATTTCGCAACGGATTTTGATGCGTTTTTTTTTAAACTTGGAAAATTGGCTCCGAGACCGAGCACTTGGAGTCAGTTTAGTGAAGTTCGCAAGCGGAATGTTTTATGTTTGCCGTTAACAAGTGAAGTCAAGCTACGTGTACTGTTTGACTTACCCAGTTCTTGACACCCCGAAACAGCCAGGCCCTTTCAAAATTTACATGACTTAATATTCTACTTACGAATGATATATTCCTTGTAAATAACACCAGTCTGAAGTAGTGACGTTAATGATAGGACAGTATTTAAAAAAAAAACTCAAATAATAATATTATCGTGACTTGGAAATTCAATTAATGTTCAAGTAATTCCAATCTTGTCAAGTAATTCAATTTTGAATTGAAATGCCATTTTTCCGATTAGCTAAAGTTAAAAATTCATTTATGGGTCAAGGTATACGCTTATACAATAGAATTCCTCATAATATTAAAGAGTTTAGTAGTACTAAATTTAAAACTTACATAAAAAATGTACTAGTTCAGAGAGCGTACTACAGTATTCAGGAATATATGGACGATAAAGACCCATGGAGGGTTGTCGCGTAAAAACCACAGGACAGTTCTTTGGCATATTATGTAGTTAGGTAGATATAAGTTACATATTATGTAAATTTATTGACATTATTTAAAAGAGCAACTATGGAGTTTCTTGCCGATTCTTCTCCATAGATACTGCTTTCCGAATCGGTGGTAAATGTTAAAATACTATGTAATGACGATTCGAAAGTGCTACTAAATAGTAGTCTAATTGAATAAATGAATGTTTGAGTTTGAGTTTGAGTTTGAATCTGATAGTCTTCATTTTGAAAACAAAATATTATATTGATAGCTTTCACATTGAAAATATTTTTAGTCTAGACGTAGTATTTTAGTGCAATTAGTGAATGTATGGTTTTGTACATTGTAATATCGATGCCTCCTAAGTATAATGAGTCAACTGACATTTTAGTAATTTTACAGGAGAGTGATTTGAAGGCAAATCGTTTATATTTTAATGAAATCAAATTAATTCGAAACAAAGTAAATGTTTTTTTAATAAAAATTGTAAGCCCTTCCTTTGGTATAAAATGATTTTGCTGATTTTTGTTTTTAAATGGCTTTTTTTGTAGATGGCTGGGTATACGCCGGCGGGACTCAATAGTGAAATGGTTTAACTACCAGTTATATTTATGTACGTTGTTCATCAAAATCTATCGTTAACACCAAAATCACATAAAATAATGATTGTCATATTATTAATTTAATTTTACTTTTGTTTGTTTTCGGGTTTGTTTATCTCAATAAATAATAAAATGCTGAAATTATGTCACTTGACTCATTATACTAGGAAAGTAATTAGCAAAGTTAACATTTGAAACCTCAACGTATACTGGACCAATGTAATTTACTGAGGTTTATTTTTAGGAATCTTTTTTTGTAATACCTTTTGATGTGTGGGATTAATAAAAGCTAGGAAGAAGAACATGAATAAGAAACCAATAACAACTCATTTTGAAGAATCACAATGTATTTTTAGCCATAATTAAGTAGGAATATCTTTTTAACATAATAGCTTTACTAAACGCTACAACGTGAACAAATCGCTATTAAAAAATATCAATTGGTAACTTACGTTTAACAATAATGAAAATTATAGAAATTAATAACGTAGTAATCCAGACATTTCTAGTGCTTAACAAATTAAAAATCAGTCGTTAGATCCATTAGAATCTATTCTAAAAGCTACAAGTAAAAACAAATCAACATTCAACAAATTAACAATGTTCCATCATCAAAGAGAAATAAATTAATAACGTAACAGTCTAAGGCATTTCTAATACACAAAAATATAAATTTTAACAAATTATAGTCATATATCTATAATCATAAGTCAGAATCGCTGTCGTTAGCTGCATTAGAGTTCGTTGAAATCAAATTATTATAAAATAAATGATACTCTTTAGGAATTACCAGTGTCTTACAAAGATCCATCAAATCTTTGTGCTTATTTTGGTCAACAGGAATGGGTATCTGATAAGCTAAAGAAATATTATTATCTACGTCAATATTTAACTCTTTTCTATTTCGTGTAGCTTTTGATATCTTTACACAATCTATCTACTTGTAACAACATCTTGGTATCTCGTTTTACAAAACAGCCTATATGGATAATCCGCTTAAACTAGTTCTTATGTTACTTTATTCCAAGGCATTTTTGATCCATCATTGGTAGTTGTCCAGTTGTTTATAAGTTATAGCTTTGATTTAAAGTGAGTGAGACACTTTAGTAACTTTGTATGGCTTTTCATCGGATTTGGCAAAACTAAAAGCTGTAGCTGTCTTTCGTCTGTCTTTCAATTATAGCGTGCATACTGTCGCCTTCATTTGGACCCACTAATAGAAAGCTATGACTAATATATAACAAACTTTGAACTAGCTAGTTCAAAGTTTGTTATAGATATATTATACATATTATAATACATTAAGAATATAATTCTGTTTCTATTTTGGCCTCCACAGTTGTCTGACCTGCCCCCCTAGGCAAGTGGGATACGTTTATCTACAGCCTACGTCAATCTCATACATTCGTAGTCTATTCTATTGAACGCTACGCTAACAGAAAGCCACTTGACTAGGGGGGCTGAACCGGTAATCTTTGACACCATTACCCACCGTGTCTTCTATAAACTTGAAAACACAGCTGGAAATTTCATTAGCGCCTCTCTTTGCTGTCTGTTGTCATAAAAAACAATAACCATAATATCATTCATTCATGTCATCAATCATCATAATATCATCGATTCCTGTGTAAATTTTTAAAATTTTCGCGCCCTGTTTGACTGCATTCTGCTAATATTATTAATTTAACATGTTAAAGAACAATTATTATCTAAAATGGCGTGCTTACTTGCCGCCATTCATAGTCTACTGAGCCGAAATAAACTTGTATATCGATACAAGTTTATTGTGTACCCCCTCACGCCCCGCGTACACTGGTACAATGTCATTTAGATCAGTTTACGATGTACGATTTTAACTGATGTTGAAATTGATTTAGTATACGTGAAATTATCTCGGTAATTATTGTACTTTTTTAATTTTTTTTAACACGTACGTTTAGATCACGATTTATCATGTTCGTTTTTATAAAAATATGAAAATACCTAAATTTGTTAGTTGACTCAGTATACTTAGGAGGCATCGATATTATGTGTTGTCTCTTATTACGATACAAGCTTTTCACTCGTGGCTTCATTTGCTCTTGAATATATTAAAAAATCCCATCAAAAGTTGCGTAATTTTAAAGATCTTTAAGCCTATAGACACCCATACGGCGTCAAGACTGTTTTTATAACTACATACATGCTGTTTATTTCAAAATAAATCAGCCCTTCAATAAAAATGCAAAGAATTTTGGTAAACAAAAGGAAAACAAACACAAACTCATAAAATAATAGCTCAGTTCCTCGTCATCTCTGTTCCGTCTTCCAATATTAGCATTAAACAAACGGCATTCCGGAATGTTTTCCTTCAGCCGTGTGTCTCGTTACGGCTGGCGCGGCGGCCAAGCGAATGGCAACTGTATTGCCGCAGGACAGAGCTAGCGCTAGCGCGCGGACGTGCGCGGTGCGGGCGGCGCGCGGGCCCGCTGATTGCTAATACGCTGTGTCAACGCTCGCCGCCGGAGCGCCGCAGCTGCAGCGGGCGAACATTTCGGCACCTCGAGCCAATCACCCCGCTTATAACTGCTAACATTTAATATTGGTCGCACACAATTGCTAACTAGAATGAACGATATTCCATACTAAATTGTGTACTAAATGTTATTGTTCGATACGGATAACATTGGATATTTCATTAAGCAGCTGGAGTTGTTAAATTTTTAATAATCTATACATTTTATTTCGTTAATTCCCGAATATTAGGTAGGTATTTGGTACAAATGCTATTCACGATGCGTCATCCGACCTTTTGGAGTAGCGTTACGCGACAGAAGTAGTAATTCGTCATGATGGGTTGCTTTTCCATCAGCATTGCCTTAAGGGGCTGACAAGACCCAATTTTGTTACCAGTAACAGTGATTGCGCTCTCGTTTACTCCCATACAATTGGAATGTGTGCGAGAACGAGAGCGCAATCACTGTTACTGGGCGGGGCCAGGTCGTAGTAGAAAATAATAAGAAAATATATGATTTAAGGAAAAGTGCTGGTCATATGAGAAATATGACTCGTTAGAGGTTCAGGTATGAATATGTTGACTTCGTGTTTTAAATTGCAGACCCGTGCGTCAAAAAAATAAAGACACAGAATCGTTTAATGATGATTTTAAGACCAATCTTTGCAATTATTTTCTATCGAGCCGATTTCGTCCAATTATGTATCGAGTCCGTCCACGGTCTTCGAAATATGATGAATATTAACATATGTTTTTTTTGATGGGCTAGAATAAATATCTTTTCTTAAAAAACTATTCAAATAACTTCAATTTTAACAAAATTGGGTCTTGTCAGCCTCTTAACGTCCTATTATGTTTCTCTATTATCTCACGATTTAAACTTAGTTATAAATAATTAGCATGTAGTTTTTACGATACTATTTAAAAATTGAATTATACTTTATGTGATACTTTATTGCCCCGAGTCTGCTTAGTAATTTATTTATTTGCATACAATTCGGATATCGCAGATCCATATTTTGTTAGTAAAATAAAAACCTAAGTATTAGTGTTAATAATTATATCTAAAAAACTAAAAACTAAGTCCTAATAACTAATAACTAAGTCCACCATAGGACACTCTACGCATAGACAAGTCGCTTTGATGCAACAAGTGTACGCACAAAGTGTCCCATGATGGGCGCACTTACATCCTCCGCGATAGTCCTTATTATACTGTTGGAATGAAATACCTGGTTGGTAATGGAGTTAGCATGCTTCTGCATGAATTGGAACAGTCCACTCCGGGGAAAGTACACACCCACAGCAGATGAGCGGAAATATGTGAAAGTTACTTATCATACGATAAGTGGGGATCGTGCCCGTGCATCCTTCCTTTTCCTTACAATTCCCAGAACTATCTTCTATTCTCCTAATCAATCCTTTTTTTGTACGTCTTTATACTCTGAGTTGGCAATCGTGAGAAAGGTTTTTAGGGTTGCTTACCATCCGGTGATGCAACACTTCCTTTGCCACCAAACACAAAAAAAAGACTTGTTACATTTCTCTTCCGTGGGATATAGTTATGTATCTAATTATTTTTATTTCTTATATTCAACGACGTTATCTATTGTAAAATTATATATAATATATTACCAATATAAAGTA
>CAJQZN010025778.1:0-12785 GCA_907164685.1 Colias eurytheme
TTTTAAATTACAAAGAGATTAATTCAATTATTTGGTACGGCATTACTTTAAGTCATTAATATCCTATAAAAAATGAAGACTAAAATAGCTTCTTTTAAAACGGAAGTTCATCGCTCTTTTTAGGTAAATGAAAGGATTTAAACGTTATTTAGGTACAGGTTTCTTTTTATCGTGGATTGTAATATAAAATATTTTTTTCTGTAAAAACTGCTTTGTGATCCGGTGGTGGTGGTTGAGTAAATAAATATTCAAGACTATATTTCCGCCCGCGGCTTCGCCCCGCGCCTGCGTTTGCAAAGGAAAACCCGCATAGTTCCCGTTCCCGTGGGATTTCCGGGATAAAAACTATCGTTAATCCAAGTTACCCTCTATATGTGTGCTAAATTTCATTGTAATCGGTTCAGTAGTATTTACGTGAAAGAGTAACAAACATCCATACATCCATACATCCTTACAAACTTTCACCTTTATAATATAATTATATATTAGATAGATTTAATTTCAAAGATGTTAAACCAAGGTTAATATTAAATTATTGATATAAATTAAACTAATATGTGAAACTTTGCCAAATTATGGTTAACCTGTTAATTTGTGGCTTTGATTTCATTGAACTCAGTCTTCATTTTTAAATTGTTTAAAATTTCGTTAATTATTTGATTTTATTAGTAAATAAGTATATTTTTAAGAACACTTACTAATTTCTTCTTTTTCTTTTACAGGTAATTGACACCGCTGAAAGCTAGATACTCCTTTCGTAAGTAAGAACCTAAAATATTTATTAGGGTAAGGTTGCTCAAGTCGTACCACGGCGTTAGTCGTACCCCACCAATATCTCGTCTGATACCATTGAATTGGGCCATCTAGTGTTGTTAACGTGAACTATTTAGTCGCGCGAGCAAGCGTAAACAAGTGGTCAGGCGGTCGGCTTCGTGCAGCGAAAATAATTCAAAAAGTAAGTTTTTTATCACTTTTAATGTAAAATTAACGACTCATTCATAAGCTTTTTACGGCAGGAATGTTATCTTTATATTTTGTCTTTGTTTACAACGATTTTTAATGCTTATCTGTCAATCGTTTGGGCATACTCAAACAGGAGAAAATTTTTAGGTTGTGTTAGTAATTTTATTTTTCAACCTCAAAGATAAGTATGCTTAAGTCGTACCTGTTAAAAATTCTTTACTCGTACTTCTATTTAGGTCTATGATTTTGTTATTCACTAAAATAATTACCAAATAATATGCTTAAGTTAATCTCAGACTGAATTATTTGTAATTTTAACTTACTTAAAATTGATCTCTTATTATTAAGAATTTTTCTATATAGTTTATTATATCTTCACTAAAGTGTATTTTCTAAGTACGACTTAGGCTGTATGTGGTACGAATTAGGCAACTAGGCGCCTTAATCGTACCGAAGGTATGTTTTTGAAAAACGTTAAAATATATATTTTAATATTAACATTATAAGTTTCTGTGTTTTTTTAATAATAGACAACTAAATAAAGATTCAGTAAATGTGGATTATTTTGTATTATTTCAATTGTCGTGAATATTATAGCATAATTTCCTTAGGGGGTACGACTTGAGCAACCTTACCCTACCTCTAGTTTGGTAGTTTGGACCACTTTTGTTAGCTTTCGCTTATATTGAAAAAGCAACCCTTACCAGTAATAGATCTCATTTTAGCAGTAAAAAAATATTTAAAGTCCTTGCTTCCAACGGCTAGTTCGCTAGTATATGTATATTTTAGTATGTATTGTTTTACAACAATTTGTGTAATCTTAAATATTACCTAATACATAAAATTTCTCCTAGTTAGGTAAGTAACTATTATTATTACCTAACTATGATTTATTTTATAATCAAATTGAATAATTTTCAAAAAATTAATCATCGTATATGTAGCCAGTAGGTACGCATAATTTAAAGTTGACCAATCGTAAGTAGGAATGCCTACTAACTTATAATTACTCTCCTCATTACCAAATGTATTACCTACTTTCCTATATAGCTGCATAATACCTAATTCGTCGTTCAATCGTATGTAGGGGAGAGCGGGGATGAAAGTCACATTTTTAACTTTTTTTATGTAACTTCCAAAATACGTTGTTTAGGAATGATATTTGTAATACCAAAAGATAGTGTAATTATTCTGTTACAAAAGAAATAAACGTATTTTTGTGTAATATTATCAGTTGTAGAAATATTTTGTATTTTCACTCTAAAGAAAAATGTGACTTATAACCCCGGGTCAGGGATGGTTGTCACAATGCCTAGGGTAGGTAGTCACATACTAAATAACAGGCAATTTATAAATAGAAAGTCACTTTTTGGTCTTATAATTTTACGGAATAGTTTTTAATTAAGAACTCTTAACCAAATGAAACCGTGTCTACGGCCTTTATTTCAGTCTGAATATTAAGAATCACAATTTTAGCAAATAATAATAATCGTGAGTCAATATAGAGTCATCAAGGATAGATGGACTTCCAGATTGGACTTCAGCAGGTTTGTTAGTGTGATTTTCCGGTGTTGATTGAAAATTTACGGCTGAAACAAACAACATCAAAACGCAAATAAAGTCATCTCGCATACAGGGGGCTGGTTGATATGTGACAACCAGCCCCCAAAAATTTGTGACAACGAGCCCCATAACACGTTTTATAAAAATAAAATTGATGATAAATTCCGATCAATGAATATCTAAAAAACTATACTACGATATTCTAAAACACATTTCATCATCATCAAATGAACTGAAAGATTATTACTGTAAAACAAGAACGTATAATTATTACAAGGTTCGACACAGCAGTACAAAAATTTACTTTTGCTGTGCGAAAACAATAAACACGTGTGAGGCCCTCACGGCAGATCGGAGCGGTCTGACGCGAAGTTAGGACAGCGTTGTTTATACACACAACACACAGACTTATTTGATAGTTCAGTTTTGTGTTAAGACCGCTGTGACAACCAACCCGTGAGACAACCAAACCCGGTCTCCCCTACATACGTACATTTGATAGCTATATGTACCTATTTGGTTCATAAGCTTTAACTAACACTGCAAAGCATTGCAAAGTAGGTAGGTACTATAAGTACATTATTATAGGTGGTAACTTATAATTTTTCTGTATTTTGACGATTCAAAAGCGCTTCTCAACGAAGTCTAGTTGAATAAATAAATGTTTGAGTTTGAGTTACATCCGTAAGGTCTAAATAAGGTCTACCTAAATAGAGCGTCTAATAATTTTTGTAGTAAGTTTTAGGTTTATTAAGTTTAAATTCAAAATTAATATTTTTAATTTTAATTACCGATGTTAGTTTGAGATATTCATATTGATATGTTGCAAACACAATTGGTGCGGTACTCACATCCTTGACAACTCAATTAGCAGTTTCTAGCGTGTATTGGGCACAAAATTAGAGCATTCTAATTGAGCAAATGGAAGTTTTAATAAAAAGCAGCTAATTTGTGAGTGTACACTAAACAAACAATGTTCGGAAAATGAATACTTAACGTATTTTGATGAACTGTACGTGCAATACCTATCGCCTTTATGAAGGTAGGTACAATATTTATCTGCTTATGTGAAGTGCTATGTATAGCTGGACTTTTGAAAACATTTAAGTATTATTTTCTACATAGGTACTTGCCTATCTCTAATCTATACTAATATTATAAAGCTGAAGTGTTTGTTAGTTTGTTTGTTTGAACGCGCTAATCTCGGGAACTACTGGTCCGATTTGAAAAATTCTTTCGGTGTTAGATAGCCCATTTATCGAGGAAGGTTATAGGCTAAATATACGCTAAATATACGCTACGACCAACAGGGGTGGAGCCACGGGGGTGAAACCGCGCGGAGCAGCTAGTACTAGATATAAGAAGAAAGATTTGAATTTCGTTATTTGTAGATAATGAATTAACTCATAACCTATCGGACCGATTTCAAAAATTACCTATAAACTTCGAACTTACCTATACTTGGATAAAAAGTTTTTTATTAATCAGTCATAAATATATTATAACGGTTGAAGGGTTGTTAATTCAAATTGGCGCAAAAAAGTTTATCTACTGGAATCTAAGGCTGGAATGGCACATGGGCACAGGTGATTTTTTTTTTTCATTAAAACAGCCCGAGCAAGTGATAGGTAGTTACATTTTGCAAAAATTAAAACTTTCACTTAGGTAATTAACAGTCAAGGTCCAGATGCTGTTCAATCATCAATGGTTGGATAAAAGTCGCTGATAGGTTGAAATAAGTGAGAGAACCGCCTTGGATGGTTTTATTTATTAAGCACTTGAAAAGAAATAAAAAAATATGATAGGTATAGGGGAAAGGGGCCTAAAGTGGGCACAGAGCCTAAAGCAGGCACTCAGTATAGTATCGGAATTTTAAATAATGGCGCGCGCGCGACTCGTGAGCACGATCCCCGCACCCCTCCCACCTCGCGGCTGTCGTTGGATTCGCTTGCGACTAAATAATGATAGACTGTAAACAGGGCGTTATTTTTTTAAATATTACCTATTTCAGATATGATCTGGAAATATTGCACCTAAAAGTTTAAAGCTCCTAAGAAGTTCCTTTGTTTCATATATTATATACCTACATTTAAAAATAATTGTATGACTGTTTGAAATACATAACTTATAAAATATTTTTCTGTTTATTATTATATATATTATTTTTTGTATATTTTGAAATCTACTGTTTAAATCCAGGCCTGCCCGCTTTACCCAACTACTGCCCGTTTTGCCCTAAACGAAAGCCCGCTTTAGGCCTCCACTTCGGGCAAAGCAGGCAATCGTAGGCTTTTAGTAATCTGTTAATAATTATTATATACTTTAATTTTTGACAAATTTAACCACTTAGCATTCAAAAGTATTTATTAATGGAACTTTTGGCAAAAAAATAAATGGATTAACTTCTTTTCAAACTTCATTTTTTTTAATTTTCCGGTAAGGTGCCCCCTTTGGGCCCATCTCCCCTATTATACGCTAAAATTGAAAATCCACAATTAGATATAGGATGTATTTTACAGTTTACTAGGTACCTACCTACTACCTACTAGGTAGGGTGTATTAAACTAACAAACTGTAGTAACTTGTCACTTCTATAGAGGTAAATTGTATTCTAATATTAAATAAGGTCGATATCAACATCTCCAATAACTTATAGTAAACTTATAATTTTTTAGGTATTACTCCAAATAACTTAGTAGGTAAACTTACCTATAATTTTTTTGGTAGGTACGTACTGTGATACCTTAATAGTGAAAAGCAATGATAGTGTTTGATAGGAGCACTGAGGCGCATAGGTGTTATTATTAGGTAGGTAACCCATGTTTATTGATATGTATTCTTTTTTTGTGAATGAAAACCTCATAAATTAACTTAAATAATTAACTTAAACTGATTCAGCGCTTATTAAATAAATAGAGTTCACATGTCTCTACTTTACAGTTTTTCTTTTATTTTGGATTTAATAAAATATTGTCCTACTTATACCTACCACTGCTTTATATTTCTGTATTGAAGTCGACATGCCTGGCTTTCTTCTGCACATTTATTACCTATACAAGAGAAGAATTGTTAAAATATTTTATCTTTTCAGAAAATTGTAGACCGTACCTATACATGCCTATGATTTCATTTTTATTTGCTATCGAAAACTTATGAAAGTATTTTTTACATTGAGGTTACGGGATATCTAATAGTTTAACTAAATCAAGTTATGAGACTTGAATATCTAATCTTACTATCTAAAATTAAGATTTTTAACACCAGGTTAAGAATTTTTGAGATCTTAGTGTAAAGTACCTATACCTACATAACATAGGTATCTAACTCAGAGCTTAGTACTTTGAACAGCATACAGCTTGATTACATAGTCCTGTTCACAATTTACATCTACAATACAGTATACTCAGCTGACTGCTGACCTGGGATTGGGAAGAATTGTCACTAAGTAGGTAAATGAAACACTTTGTAAGTATGCGTGTATAGGTAATAGAGTTTTGACATACCTACCTATTAAAAAACAAATAAAAGGAAAAAATGATATATCCAGATACCTATAAAATAGACCTTCAATAAATCCTTTTACGTACCTATCTCGTAATTGATATCTCTCTTACGTCTTATTCATCCTTCAACTCAATGTAAGAACATATTCCAAATTCGTTTCACGTTTTCGGATGTGTTGAAATCAGTGTCACATTATAGGTAATGGAGATGCGTGCGCGCAGAGCTGTGACGTCAGAGCGGCCAGCGCGCCAATGGCGATGCGAGGCGGTGCTAATCACCGGCCAGTAACGCCCACTGCGCAGCTTACAGGAAAACTTGGAAAATTCTATAAATAACCACATGTTTATCTCTACCATCTACTATAATGTGAGATTGCTTTAAAAATATGGTTCAATTTATTGTAATCGTTATAGAGCATTTATGGACTTAAATCACAAAATTAACCTTGAGTTTATCTAAAAATTATTTTGGAAACATAAATTTACTAACGATTAAAATATACAAAGTACTTAATGTCAAAAATACGCTCACCTTAGGTATTGAACTTTACAAAATAATTATTAAAATAAAAAAAATACACTACACAATAAAATAAATTAAACCTCCTTATCACGCACAATTAGTAGATGTCATACATAATAATATATCACATGATATCGTCCACACCAAAACAATTCCAATGGCCATAACTCAAAAACAATTCAATACAGTAAACACGCGCAAGCTATCCGAGCTTTTATACGTATCCACGGAGCATAAGGGGCTCTTTATAGTGATTGCGCGCGAGTCGACCGCACGCGTCCCCGCGCTCCACGTTGCGTCGCGATGATGAGTTGGGCACAAGAGCAGCCAGCTGACAAGTTGGAGATCAACGAGGCGGTCGGCAAACTGCTGCAGTCGTTCAATTATGAGACCATAGTGCCGCAGCCTAACAAGTAAGTGTGCATTGCAGATTCAGGTGGGCGTGTGGATTGAGATTTCAATCTATGAAATCTTTACGAATAATTGGCGTAATTATTTTTCGAACTTTTTGAACTCTATTTTATATACCTAGTTCATTATTACTACTTTTAGAATAGTGATTCAATTGTTATCTCTTTCAATTTAACCAGTTTTCGATCGATTGAATCGATATAATTATCGTTGTTAAGTTTTTATTATCTTAAAAATATGTTCAATAATCGATATAATAACTAACGATTTATAATATCTACGTTTATTTATTTTATTTTATAAGCGTTACAACCCGAACATTCTAAGGCTGTTGATTATTTGACCTATATAAACCAATCGCGTAGACGCTAAAAAGCTCTCGAAGCTTTATTCGGAAAGAGTTTCCGTGTCTTTTAGGTAAATAATGTGAAAAACATATTCAATCAAAATACCTATAATATTATGTTATTCTCTTAGTTATTCTATTATTAGAAACACGTCATTTGAAAGTCTGTAGAATAATAAATTTATCTAGAAAGTGCGCAGTCGCATTTGTTTCGCGTCAAAGCTTTTAATTTAAGCTCGTTCTCGGCTAAGGGCTGGATCTCAAGTGCCTGACGTCTCAAGCACAATGCAGTGCAAACGAACATTACCTACACATTTCTTCGGGCTATTAAAGTTTTATTTGTTTTTATCTTATACTATTAGAGGAACATTTATTGATGTTTCAGTCTTGTTTTTTATTTGTGGAACATATTGATATTTATTTAATCGATATTTTCTCTTTATTTAGCTGATAATGAAGGTATGAGATGAACAAATTTATACACATATACTTGATAGGAATACACATGAAAAAAAAAATAACTATATACTGTTATGCACCTTAACTGCTAAGTAGGCATAGGTATATACAAAATACATAAACCTATTTACATTGGTTTATTTAAAAAAATATTAGGAGAAAACGAAAATCTTAATCGTAATCGTTACCCGTATCAAATTAATCGGCCAAAAACAAAATATTAATTTCTACGTGAACTTCTGATGAATATCTCAGCTTAATTTGTATGTAGCCAGTATGAGCTGGCGCCTGCTCAACATACCTACATTCATAACACATACTCACTTACATTGTTGCGTTAAGTATCTTTGCAAGGAGTTTAAAATGTTATCGCAGTGTAAGTTTGGCAAGGCCATTTGATATTGATATTTCAAGTAGGTATCCAAATGGACCTCTTTAAATGTTACTACTTAACGATATAATGAAATTAACGGAAAAGTAAAGCATTTAAAATATAAAGGACTTTCATATTGTTGTATACCATAAAAAGAATAGCTCTACATCAAAGAAAAAACCCGATAAATGACACAGACGTATACAAATATTTTTTGTTGATACTAAAATACAATTATATTTAGAGCTTTTGATAATTTTTTAAAGTTATCTAATAGATGCTCTAACATTTACAAATACCAAAAAAATAAATTTGTAAATAACTTGTAAGTTTAATAGAAATAATAGGCAATATTTTATATTATATTTCATCATTTTCTTAACTGAAACTGTAGGTACAAATGACGAAGAACGTGATTAATCGTTTATTTGTTTTTTTTTTAATGATTTAATTCAGCACAATTATTTAAAATAATTCAAAGAAAAAGATATCTTTTTATAAGCGAGGCCGGTACAAGCGGCTTGTCAAATATTTTTTTACTACAATAAACATGGACATCATTATTCAAAACTAATTACCTAGCATGGTAGTGTGTCTAACACAGACGCATAATATTTTTAAGCTAATGACACCAGTTTAAAAATTCACAAAGAAATGTTTCCATAAAATAACTTCGGCTAATATTAAATAACTTAGACAGATAGTAGGCTATATTAAATAACTTAGACAGATAGTATTCATACTTAGTTGATTTTCAACGATTAACGAAGTAACGATTAATTTGGGGCGGTTATAAACACTGAAATTGTTGTTTTTAATTTTGATAATACCATTATATATTAATTCCGTTCGCATTCTGCGTGACTGTCCCTTTATACTGGATGTAATCCCACTTTGCAAGAATTAGTAAAATAGTCCCGCAAAACGTTGGATGCGTCCCCATGATCCATGCGTCAAAAGTGGAAAAGAGTGAAAATTTATTTTATTTTCGTATAGGCATTTGGCTGGGTAGTGTCATCCTTGCGCCAACTATGATTAGAATCAGTTATTATCAATATTTTCGGAGTTAATTAATTTTATTTTAGATTTATTTTCATATCTTTAAATCTAAATTAATTTGCCGTTTAACAATTTATTACTTCGATTTCATTAAAAGTAAAATAAAAGATTCACGGGAATAGTGCTTTATCGTCCTATTTCAACTTAGGTATAAATAAATGACAGTCGCGTATAATTTTTCAAGTCGATTCTGAAACAAATTATTAAGTTTCATAATTTACTAATACTTATTAGTGATCGGCATTATTTATAGAATACAAATAATAATAAGTATAGCATAGATATTACAATGTTATTTATGTAGAGTCAAAACATGTAACTTTCCGGCCCCAAAATTGTGTTTTAAAAATAGATTACATAGTTTTATAGAATTAAGAATACATAGGGACACAGATAGAGGGATGCGATTTTTTTTATAAGTGAAGTCCCATGTCCCTTAGTGGGGTAAGGGGCAGATGCATTATACGTACATCTGTTTCACTGATCGATTTTCTTTAGAGACAAGTAGGTGATCACGATCGGCCTTCTCTGTCCTGCTTGACCGAGACATTTTTTTTTCTTCGTCTCCACCGGGAATCGAACCCAGGACCTCTCGGTTCTACACTCACGGTTCAACTACTGTACCAAGGAGGCGGTCAATTGTTTTTATACTAAATATATTTTTAATGAACAAAACCTTTTTTTATGTTCTCTTAGACATAGATTGTAGGTACATACATACTTTATGTTTCAATATATTTATTTATCCTGAATTTATTACTGTGTATACCTAATATCGAGATTGAAGAAAAAAAATATTCGGAAAAATATTATTTATTTGTACCTATATTGTTATTCATTTCGATATCATGAATAGATATACAACATAGGACATAAATAATGATTGTAATACCTATAAATTATATATTTAGGTATCAACATTGCCCATACCTAAGTACCTAATTCATGATAAGAGTGGGAGGAGTTTCTGAGAATGAACTTTATATATACTCTACAGAGAATTGCCACAATATGATAAGCAATATTATTGTCATGTCCGTTGAAAATAAATAAGCTGTTTTTAATTATCCGATCGTAAATTCAATTTAGTAACGTAAATACTTAAAATAATAGGTATATCTAAGGGAAAAACTATTTAAATTATTACATTACTTATTACCTATGTAGGCAAGACATAAAAATACTTACCTAGCAAAAGGATAGCTTGTATAGATAATTAAAATCCTGAATAATAGCACAGAATACTTAATAGAAGCTAACGCTAATAATAGCTAAGATTTAAATTTCTAATAGACAAAAAAAATTGAGACTACAAAATCTGTAGAGTCAATTTAGATCTCTGAATATCGAAATTAGTTTGGGGAATTCTGAATCATTTCGTTCGAAATGTGCAAAGACTTCATTCTATTTGAATTGTTGTCTTATAAAAACTGATAAAAAAGTGAGCATGTAGCACGTATCGCACAAAAACTCAAGATTTAAACCAAATTTCCCATAACAACAAGCTTTTACCTTGACAACTGACAATCATAAATATCCCACAAATAACCCCAAATAGAGATGAATTGTACAGCTTGTCATAATTATGATACGACGAATGTTCAGAAATTATAACGTAATTAGTACACACAGATGTATTCCGTCGCGATGACAGCTCGTGATATAGGAGGTACAACGTTAGGTGACCCGAGGCGGTCTTCATAAAAACGACACTTGATCTACCGCCTCTAATTGAATAGCCCCTCTTATCTCTTATCAGCTCCTTGTTCATTAATTTCGTATCGATATGCTGATGAGCGGTTGCTGAGGCTGTGTGCGTTATTTTAAACCAAACGCATGTTTAACCATAAAAGTCTAGGATCATATATGATATACTTAATATATTACTAATTATTTTTTTCAAAATTTATATGATAGACTACTACTATTTACTCATTTATATTGTGTTAGGCGTTAGCTACCTAAGTAGCATTATCATGCTAGATGAAGACGACTACGATTTATAATGAAGTAAAGCTTTTCAAAGATGCAGCTTTATGTCAGACTGAAAAGGTCTGCCTACTTTAATAGAACTGTATGATATTGTAAAGTTTTTTAGTAGGTTATTAGGGTGAGCTCGAATGTTTATCATCTTCCTGTTTCGCTTGGATTTGTTTCCGCGCGGGGCGATAGCGCTCCTTGTGCAAACATTCTCATTATAGGGTCCTTATCTACCTCAGGGACTCCCCTTGCGATCCCTCGTAATATTATTAACAATATCAAAGTCGAGGATTGATTGAAAGGGAGTAACTTTGCCTCATGCAGAACTCTTATGTATGATGTTCCTAATTTCGTATAGTTTAAACTGCTTAACGATAATAATCATCGGCGCTTAAAAACAGCTTTTAGATCTAAATTTATGAATGACGATATATTTCATTCCTTAGCATTTCAAAATTGTATGAATGAACTCATCAGCAGAGCTTGCCTTAGCTACGTAAACAACCGAAAGAACAATTAAATTCCAAACATTTCTCCCTAGCCATGAGTCATTAATATGAAAAACAAAGCACTCCACTAGATTAAGATTTCCTCGCCCACACCGGTATAAGTAAACACGGCTGGTTTGCGCGGCGTTTGGAGCCTACCCTGTAAGTGGGGGCGCAAACACGTACACAGGTGCCGCCGCGACCTCCGGCCTGAGCACCCTGTTTGTGCACCGTTACACATGACATTACTGATAGACTCCGCCGCTTATTCGCAACGGTACTGCTATATTCTTTGTGAGAAAGTTGAATGATTCGTAGTTGATGTACACGGGTACCTTGAAAGTAAGAACACATGAAGAATAAGGTGTATATAGAACGTTGGTAGGTATGTAACTATAAGGATTATGAAAATATTATGTAAAGTAATACATCCACTAAACAATAATAGAGCTAATAATCCAGCAAAAGTTCAAGTTATTAAGTCGTGTTATACCTAAGTCAATTAAGTTTGTTGTTGGTGCGTTGGGAGATTCATTCCTTCTATATTTCTGAAACAATTCCGCTCAACAACAAATTGTAACAAATCACATGTACCCTTCGTGTTATTTGTTCCTATGTGTAATCAATAAAATTAGACCACTTCTTAGATAAGTCTTGAAAATTAAACTCATATAAAACGTTATGTAATGCGGGACTTTATTGTCTTATGCAGCTCGACTTGCCGACAAACAAAGCGATCGGTGTGCGTGCCTAATTTGTTGCATTGAATAAAACTTGGGTTTTAGAGAGCCAGAGGGCAGAGTTTCAAATATTGACAGAGTGTAATCTAGTAGCGCGCGGCGGCGTGTGTGTGGTTAGCGGGCTGTCGGTAATGCGCACTGTTAGCACGTACAGTCTTCATTACCGCATACCTACTTATTTGGTAGAGCACTCGCTAAACGTTATTCGCGATATGTTTCGTACGTACATGATGATATCTCCCATGGTTATGATTTCGTGAGAGGTGCGATTGAAAATGAGTGAATGATGTTTTGCACGCCTCATAAGCGAAGAGTTGAGGTGGGTACTCCGTACTACTGTCACTTCGCGCAAAACATCTGATTTTTCAAACTTAAAA
>CAJQZN010025782.1:0-22192 GCA_907164685.1 Colias eurytheme
ACTACTGAACCGATTACAATGAAATTTAGCACACATATAGAGGGTAACTTGGATTAACACATAGGATAGGTTTCATCCCGGAAATCCCACGGAAACGGGAACTATGCGGGTTTTTCTTTCAAAACGCGGGCGAAGGCGTGGTGGAAAGCTAGTACCCAGGTTTGGTAAAAATGTTTAATGTACCTATTTCGGTTGTTATTGGATTTGGTTGCTAAGCAAAACTATTTATAGATAGAATTTCTTTTCTATCGACTGCTACGCTGGCGATGAAAAAAATACATATTATATTACCCTACTTATTTGATATTTCGTACAAAGATTTTTTAGCTATTACGATAATAATTTATTATTTATTATAATTTGGTCTAAATAAAGTGCATTTTTGAAACATATGCCAAACAATGAATACATGATACTACTTAAAACTTTGAATACTACTTTGAACAATAAATACCTACCAACAATATACAAACAAATAGGTATAAATATGATTAAATTATACTATCTAGTATCCACCAATTAATAATAAAATTGGCATAAGTTTTGTTGGAGGTTGTTTATAATTTCATTCAGAGAATTGCAAGAATCAACACCTACTTACTTACGTTTATATTTTATTAAATAAAATTACTTTAATTCATTTGTGAAGTAAATACATTGTACCTACTTACTTAAAAAATAATTTAATCTATGAATCGAGTTTATAACTGTGTTGACAGTGTAGAGTTAAATCGAAAGTTTTCAGTTTTCTTATTCCTATTTCATATACTTAAAATTTATTTTATTACTAGAATCGTATAAATATATTCTGAAAGTACATACTTTTAATAACAATAACACTCATAATAGTTACCTTATTACAAAAATCATCAGCTACATCTGAATTTTACCTATCTGTGTTATTAATTATTATTATTGATCGAATACATATACATACATAACTATATACCTACCTAAATATACGGGCCGATTTTTCAATGCTTGGATAGAACTTATCCGTGCAATAAAGTATTACACGATAATATTAAAATGTCACGTAAACTGTCAAATACGGGCAATTAGAATACGTTTTTAAAATGGTATTTTTATACATTATTCGACGAATAAGTTTTAAGTTTTAACCAAGGATTGAAAAATCAACCCTCAGTGAAATAAGGTGTATTTCACTCGCATTAAGCTAAACAGGAAAATAATTCATTATCCCTTTATATAAGTATAGATAATCCATTTTTCGTGTAACCCATCCCCTAGTTAGGGGTGCGGGAGGGATGACGCAAGCCTGACTCATGTGCGATCGATAATATCGCAAGAGGTTTTATAATAGTACTAGCGACCCGCCCCGGCTTCGCACGGGTGCAATGCTGATACTAAATACACTACAGAAAAACTGTGAACGTTGTATACATAGAAATCTAAATAACAAGACACATAGAAGTGCTAGAATGTCATAATTCGTATGAAAACCGCTGTCGCCAAAATCAACACATTCAAACCGAAAGCTAAACAGTACACACAAGTAAACTATGCCTTTTATTGGACAGCTTGATTTTAGTGAAAACTAACTTATCTATTAAATTAAGCTTTTGAATATGTATCCTAACGCACGAAGTTACGGTTTATTTTAGAATAACATCCCTAAGTATATGAGACTTTTTGCTCCAATACGAACAAACGTGATAATAAGAATGGTCGACTGTGTCATTCATTGTTATTTCGATTACTATGGTGACACTCGTAATACTTGTATATATTTTCCGATGAAATATTATTCCTTTATAAGTATAATTACAACTTGTGGAAGAATTTCCGCAATGGGAATTGCTGAAACACACCATGTATACACTCATACGTCTCCAGAGCAACTGAACAGTGACGAATGCACTGGTGATGTGCAAATCACCTGAGTGGCGACAAGGTCACGTACGCTTACGACTTCTAGTGTCTTGTTATTTAGATTTCTATGGTTGTATATATAAAAACATAGCGGCCCGCTTCGGCTTCGCACGGGTATAAAATAGATATAGCCGGGTGGCCGGCCGGTACCGCCGCAAACGCTACGTCCCGCAATTTTTAAATCTGTAATATCTTCGAAAATATTCACTTCAATCATACGGTGTAAAGGGCCATATAGATCTATATTAAATGAACAATGTGTTCAAGGTATTTAATTGGTTAAGGATTAATGCTGTATTGGTTAAAATCGCATCGAAAATTAGCCATTATTTGTCGTAAAAAGTAAATGGCAAAAAAAAGTTATTGTGGGTTATCCATAAGAGATAGACATATACCATCGCGGACTTTTCTGTAGACCTTTTCAATGTGTATAATACTTAGTACATTATTTTGATAAAACTCGTAGGGTTCAGCCTGCGTTTTCAAAAAAATGTAATTTTTTACGACATCACATTAGAAACCTCAAAAATAACAGTACTTCTCCACTATTTAATGGATGTTATTATACATATAAACCTTCCTCTTGAATCACTCTATCTATTAAAAAAAACCGCATCAAAATCCGTTGCGTAGTTTCAAAGATTTAAGCGTACAAAGGGACATAGGGACATAGGGACAGGGAAAGCGACTTTGTTTTATACTATGTAGTGATAACTTGTCTGGGTAGTTCTCAGCTTTTTGAGAACATAATGTAAGGTGATTTGTTGTAGTGTATAGAGAAATGGGATTTTTTTTCCTAAAATATGTAGGTAGTATAAATTAATAAATACTACGATTCTCTAATCTCTTCAGTTACTGAACTAAGTACAGCTTTTTTTTAAGTCTCAATGAATAATTTTGATTATTTTCCTTTATGGAATATTGGTTTAGACTTTAAGATAGTCTATGCTAGAAAATTAATCGATGTATTACTTACCTACATACAATTAAAATTATACATATTAGTAATTAGTATCTATGCATTACAAAACAAAATTTAGCGTCACCTTCCTTTTTAATATTGCACATAATATTATTATCAGGCATTTATCAGACTAATATAAAATTTCCATCCCCTAATACAACCTTTCTATATTTTGTCTGTTCGTTTCAATAAAATTTACCTATACCCGTCTCCAAGGCCTAATCTATAAGCTATACGTAATTTATTAATATCCATGAAGCTTTAGCCTGAATCTATACTTCTATACTAATATTATAAAGCTGAAGAAGTGAAGAGTTTGTTTGTTTGTTTGTTTGTTTGTTTGTTTGAACGCACTAATCTCGGGAACTACTGGTCCGATTTGAAAAATTCTTTCGGTGTTAGATAGCCCATTTATCGTGGAAGGTTATAGCACAGACTAATAATAATATACTACGTATACAAGTTATAGGCTATATTTCATCACGCTACGGGCAACAGGAGTGGAGCCACGGGGGTGAAACCGCGCGGAGCAGCTAGTACAGGAATAAAGTCAAATACAAAGACTTTATTTAAATGTTATTACTTATAAAAGCAGGGATTATATTGAGCGAAAGCGCTTAATTGTAAATGATTAAAGCCCAGACAATGGTTTGTAATAAGACTCGCTCCATTAACGGTAATTTCACACCCACTCCGTCGCCATGGCAACGAGCTTAACAAGATGTTAACATGTATTTTTTTTAATTTATTATTTGAATGCTATAAATTAATATCAAGATATTAACTAGGAAAAAGGAAACAATTAAATGCGGAGTGTTGTTAATTAAAACTATATAATTATATATACTTGTAAATAATAGAATAATTGTAACTGTAGTAAGATTTTTAGAAAAACTTGTTTAAAAATAATTTATGCGATTTTTCTAATAGAAAGAGGGACTAATTTAATAAATATTTTTAAGGCATATAAATTAGTTCAAATATGACGATAATTTTTGAACACCAGCAGAAAGCCCACATGCAATGCTAGGTATCTATATACCTATATAACTCAAAGGTGACTGATATAGTGATCTATCAACGCACAGCCCAAACCACTGGACGTATCGGGCTGAAATTTGGCATGCAGGTAGATGTCATAACGTAGGCGTCTTCTAAGAAAGGATTTTAGAAAACTCATCCCCTAAAGGGATAAAATAGGGGATGAATGTTTATCGTTTCCACGCAAGCGGTTCTGCGGGCAACAGCTAGTTTCTAATAAAAATGCGCGCCCTGCATTCGCCTTAAATTTTTATCAACTATTATTCTAATCCAAGCGGAGACAAATCCAACGAACCAAATATCATATTATAAATTCGATCAGAATAAACATATTATAGTTAGATTTATTTGATTTGCCATTTTATTTTCATAAATACCTATGTCACCCACGCAAACAACCGGAGGACACAAATGACAAAACCATTCATAATTTCATACAAAAAAAATCTCATTAGAATCGAACCCACTATCCATTCCTTCAACCACTGAACCACGGGGTCGTATCGAAAAACATAATTCCTCTTAACAATTTTAATGCAACTCATAAGGCTCTGACCTTAATACCTCTGATTTCATTACCTTAATAGGCAACTTGTGTACATATGACAAATTTGTTATTCAATACGAAAACATTACAAACAATATTTTACTGTATAACCTTGTAATAGATGCTGTAATCGCGTGCATTATTAAGTTGTATGTAGGCTAAACTTGAATGTAAATTGTGGCCGAATCGTCAATCGCAGGGCAAGTACCTACCTACTTAGTAAGGAAAATCTTGAATTGAAAAAATTTTGTAATTATATAAATGAATCAATTTAAAAAATTCGTATCAATTGTGGTATTGGTAATGCGCAAACTTTTTTTTCTTTATATTTTGTTTCGGCTTTAACCCTGCACTAAATACAGCTTTTCAGTATGTGGTGATGTGGTTCAGGGCAGAGGGCAGAAAAATGGAAATACGTAGTTAATATATACTCAAACTGATATCTAGGTTAACTTGAGATAACGATTTTTTCTTATAATAAATTAAACAAAAAATTTAGGTACCTACCTACCCTTCTATTTCAAACCCTCTTCATACAAGCTTCAATATACTGTCTCGACCTGTCTCGACACATTGGCACCTAAATGTGTAAGCAATGAGATAAACCGTGAATAACAATTACAATGAATAATGTATTTATTACTATTTATAAATATTACAATTTACAAACAATCCCAGTGGTTGATAGCCTACTTGGAAAATGTTTGGTTTAATTTTTAGTGGGATACTTATAATGCTTAAAAAACTGATACTTGAATTTGAATAAAAGATTGTAATTCAATATTTTATTTTTGGGCGGTTTTGTATTCTTAAATTACGTTGGGTAATTTTATATTTTTCCTCTCAAGTGAACTTAGTATTTTTAAAGTGAATCTTTTTTGGGCGCGTTGAGAGTTAAATTTCAAAGTCGCGTCATGGCAATACCGTCACGTCATGGAGTAAGGCGACGATTCTGCTTTCTTTGAATCTTGCCAAAGAAGTTTCACTTCTGACACGTGTGCTCGGCACACACGCTCTTTTTTAAAGCATATAAATGAAATAAAAAACATCTTTAGCTTCATGTTTTCATGTTCTAAGAAACAAAATGACAAACGTAAATATCTTATTCACATGGAAATACGTCCCACATTGACCTACATTAGTTTTCCTCATTTGCCATAATAATACACTTTATAATTATTCCTTAAAGTATATGTATGTGACGATTTCTTAGAACTTTCATTGGAAACATCTGTAGTGTTTCTCTTTAAATCACTACATCTTCTTCACTATCACTATCATCACTACATAGTATAAAACAAAGTCGCTTTCCCTGTCCCTATGTCCCTATGTCCCTTTGTACGCTTAAATCTTTGAAACTACGCAATGGATTTTGATGCGGTTTTTTTTAATAGATAGAGTGATTCAAGAGGAAGGTTTATATGTATAATAAGATCCATTAAGTAGTGGAGAAGTACAGTTATTTTTGAGGTTTCTAATGTGATGTCGTAAAAAATTACATTTATTCCGCTTACATTGCAAACGCAGGCTGAACCCTACGAGTTTTATCAAAATAATGTACTAAGTATTATACACATTGAAAAGGTCTACAGAAAAGTCCGCGATGGTATATGTCTATCTCTTATGGATAACCCACAATAACTTTTTTTTGTCATTTACTTTTTACGACAAATAATGGCTAATTTTCGAAGCGATTTTAACCAATACAGCATTAATCCTTAACCAATTAAATACCATGGATACATTGTTCATTTAATATAGATCCATATGGCCCTTTACACCGTATGATTTAAGTGAATATTTTCGAAGATATTACAGATTTAAAAATTGCGGGACGTAGCGTTTGCGGCCGCCCGGCTATGTAGGTATTTTATACCCGTGCGATGCCGCGGCCGGAGCGGGCCGCTATATTTTTATACCTATACAACGTTCACAATTATTTTTCTGTAGTGTATTTAGTATCAGCATTGCACCCGTGCGAAGCCGGGGCGGGTCACTAGTCTTATATATAAAAATAAATCGCAAAATGTGTTGGTAAGCGCATAACTCGAGAACGGCTGAACCGATTTCGATAATTCTTTTTTTATTATATTCCTTGATGTAGTTACGAGGATGGTTCTTATGTAGAGAAAACGTAAACATGTACCACGGGCAAAGCCGGGGCGGACCGCTAGTAGTTATATAAAACAAAGTCGCTTTCTCTGTTCCTATGTCCATATGTATGCTTAAATCTTTAAAACTATACGCAACGGATTTTGTTGCGGTTTTTTTAATAGATAGAGCAAGAGGAAGGTTTAAGTATATAATTTATTATGTTTTAGACAAAGCGGGCGAAGCCGCGGGCGGAAAGCTAGTCTTATTAATAATCCAGAAAGCTCAAGTTCAGTAAATCGATTGTTGTAACGTATTATAAATGCTAAAACTACTAAATCTACACTAGTGCAATAAAGAGGAAGCATTTCATTTAATCACAACAGTATTTTTTTAAATAATACTAAATAGGTACTTAATATTTTTTTAATAACGATCAACCATAAATACTTGGTTGTTTTTATTTTCATTCTGTATCCAGGATCAATCCGGGCGGAGCTAGGGCGGGCGGCTAGTTTAACTTTTCCGAACGATTCTGCGTACTGCAAAGGTTTAGAAGGACTTTTTTAAACCCTTCTCCCGATTTGGCGCCATCATAATGACTAATGTCTATCTTATAATAAAAAGGAGTAGAAATTACACCTTTTTTTAATTCCACTATTGGTCATTAATACTAGATTTTCAGATTTTCAAACTGAAATCGACTCACGTGACACATCGCTTATTTTTTTTTTCAGATTATAAAATATGCTTGAGAATGATAAATCAGAACCGGTCGTAGTATTTTTTTTGTATTTAGAAATTGGATTAAATAATTAAATTAATGAAATTAGTGAAGTGAACTACTGAAGTATTTTAAAACTCTACATATAGAGCTGTAGAACCTCAACCTCTTATTATAAAAAAGACAAAATTCAATTAATATACGGCTTAAGATATATATATATTTTATTATATTATTATTATTTAGTTAAGTACTTTAAAATTGACCCTATGAGTATTTTAACTGTAGCTATGCACAAATATTTCATGAATTTTCTTTACCTCACTCGAAGTAAAATATATAAATGCTTATATTTAACCAAAATAGAATTCAGAATACTTTCTAGGAATGTATAACAGAAATTATTAACGCAACATGATGAGATTTTATTCTAGTTTTACATGCGTGACAAAAAACCATTGTTTATTAACAAGTTTTTAGGTCACCAAGCGTAAACGCTTCGCTTATTACAATAATTTGCGCCGGGTGTGTCTCATGAAAGCCAACGCTAAAAATATCGTCTGATCCATGCAAAAGAGGAACGAAAAATAAACGCAGCACCCCTCAAATGTTAAAAATAATAATGCAGTAATATGACCATTTATAGCGAACTCGAATGTTGCCATTTGGGAATGACGTGAAGTTGGCGCGGAACAAGATGGCGTCAGCGTTTAGCCAATCGCAGCGCTCGGTTCGGACGCTGCGCGGAGGCGACAGTAGCTTCATAACACCCCACCGCGCTTGCATTTTGATCAATCTCCGAGTAGTGTTGTGCAAATCGTGTAGTGTTTAAGTAATTTATATTTTTTAATTCAAAATGAGGGAAATCGTGCACATCCAGGCCGGTCAATGCGGTAACCAGATCGGAGCTAAAGTGAGTGAATATTTTGTTCATAACATTCAATAAAACATATAAAATAATAAGCGATAAAAACGCCGGCTAGCGGTATCTTTCTCGAAATATCTAACACATAGATATCCATTACATACATTACATAGTATAAAGATAAACTTTTATTTTTTTGGGAAACTGCTTCCCTATTGCATGAACCGATTCAATTTTGACAGCTGAATACAATTATTATAGTACTCTTTGGCTGAATATTAAAGTTTCACGAAACCGGTCTAATGTTTACGCACCCTTATTGGAGTTGCCACCCCCGTTTACCCGGGTTGCGTGTTTATTCGTACTAAGTATAATTCATTAAATTATTTGTTTTAATGTCCATCATAATATTATTTCAGTTCCATGTAATAACAAAATTATGAAATTAAATTAAATTTGGTGTAAATTTGAATAAGTTTTTAATTAAAATATGATACAGGAGAAACTGGATTTTTGTTATGTTTACCTTTTTTGGAAGTATTTCATTTCCACTTGTTTTGATAATAGGCAGTTTAGTATTACAATTTTTTTATATTTTTTTTTTATTACAATTAAGGTATTTTTAAGACAATTTAAGGTACTTGGCAGGATAATCTCGCATCCAATGGATTTACGTAATTACATAAGTTTATGCTGCATCTTGAAGAGTTGCTAATATAGAGGTCAAAAAGGACTCTTACGTCATGCTAATTAAAACTCAAACCGGTTTAAATGTAGGTAAAGGATGTCGAACCATAGATAATGAATGTTTACTTATGGATAAAAAATAGGTTTTTAAATATTTAAGACTGGGTGAAGGAAAGGAAGGAAGAGTTCACACCTCCATTGCTCTTTTTAATTATGTTGACCATAAATAAAACACGAAATCATAGATAAACTTACCGTATATATTTTTCTGCATTATTAGAAAGTAATGCAGAAAAGTAGGGTTCGATTCCTAAAGCTTCCGAAAGTCTAACAACTGATTAAATGCACTCACAATCGATTAAAGGAACAGACGTTCAATTATTATCAATATGTCTAACCTCATTACAGGACACTGACTTTAATCATTGCTTAAACTTGTACGCTCTAATGCAAATTTCTTCATCTCATAATGTCTTGCCGATATCAATTTATCATTCAGCATTACACTTATAAGATTCGTATTGGAATCTATTTTTACTATGCAAATTTTAATAAAACAGTTTACTGGCTAGATAACGAAAGAAAAACAATTGAAATTTAATTGTTTATCAAGATTCAATATGTAACACATAACTACGATATACCTATCTATTGTATTAGAGATTTTAGATGACGTTTCGATAAAAAAATAATCCGAGCGTCCTTTAATCAACATTCCTCATTATATTTCCCATGACAAACACTAATAAATGGATTAAAAATTGATCAAACAATGAGGAAACGGTTGCTTAGTAACCAGTGATAGTATCTCAATTATTGCACCGTTAATAAATGTAAATGGACCATAATTACCAACTTTCCTTAAACTGGTGAAAATAGTATACATGCCAACTATGTAGTCACGTAGTCAATGGCCTATCTCAAATCTATACCTTTGTTACTTTTGAGTCACAGTATTACAATATTTCCTATACTGTGCTTGAGTCTTGTGAATGCATTAGCCTCTGATACTGTATCTTATCTTGTACGAATATAGAAGATGATATAATACACGTATTGTTGAGAGATTGAAGGACTATGTGGGGCGTAGTTAGACGTTCTTTTCATAGTGTTGATCTTGAATAATAGGGATAGGGCAATTGTGACTACGTGACGTTTAGGATAATTTAAATAACACTTAATTCTTGATTAAATGATCTTTCAATTTTAATTATTTGCTAGTATTTATTTGTTAAACAATACTTAGGCCCACACACATGGTATTAGCCCACCCAGACGATACAAAATCGAAAGCAGTGAGCACTTCTAACCAACCTAATCCGATTATACCATAAACCTTCCTCTCTATTCTTTAACCCAATGAGTTATAAGCCAAAATCTTGTAATGCTCTTAAAACGTCAGCTCTTAAACCTATTTATCTCGGTACATTATTCCAATACGGAGGCTGCAGCTTATCAAATGCATTCCAACACCATGATTCAGTGATCCATTTAGATTATCTTTGAGATCAAACGCGTGTTCTGCTTCTGGTCCACATTCAATCAGTTAAAACATCCTACATATACTTTGGTTAGGTTGGTATACCTATACCTACTGCAAGATTTATGTCGCAACGACAAAGACCTAGATTTTTTATTTTTAACAGTCAAAGTATTGACAAGTTTTTTTTTTTGAATAGGTTCGGCCGTTCCTTAACTGATGTAACACTTGCCTATTTTTGGGAATAATATTATACCTACTTAGGCAACACTGACGCAAAAGTTATCTTAAAAAAAGCAATATGTTGTAAAAAGTAATTATATGTTATCTTTTTCTGTTAATTTGTTGTTTTCATTCACGTTGATGATTATAAAATAAAGGAAAATTTGTTTATTCTAATTAAACTTAAATATGCATATTGCATATTGGAATAACATAATATGGGATTCTAATTAGCATTACCAAGAAAAAAAATATGACCCGCTATTTCGGCCTGTTATCTTAACAACAGAATTTAATTAATTAGGTTATAGTTTACAATACTAATGAATTAAATTAATGAATTAAATTTATCCAAGTTTCTTATTAGAATGACATTTCGTAACTTAAAAAAAAATACAAATTCACTACATATAATCTGTGGTAAAATATTAAAAAAAATGTGGCAAAAATACAAATGAATCATTAGAAAGAGATAAGCAAACATGAGTAATATTCCTTTTATGTCACGTACAACTTACAAGCAAAGCTGTATCAACTATGTTGAAGTGTGACTAATTTGCCGTCTGTCCTTGAATTCTTGAAAATATTGAGGTTATTATTTACTTTTGAGGTTGCTCGTGATGTCATTATTATAGCAGTGTTAGATGTTATTCAATACTTGAAAATAATACTTTTTGTAGCTTGTTCAAGTAACTATTGCCGCTTTATAAAATTTTAGGATTGATGCGGGCAAAATATCTTTGAAATTGTAATACGGTAAATTAATTTATCTCCTTCATAATTCAAGATGCAACTGTAAATCTGTCGGGTAATAAAATTATAAAAGCTTCATTTACAATTTTATAAAATTTATTTAAACATTTCCAGACGAAAAATCAGCTGATTAGCATTCAGTGTTGCAATTAACAAAAATTCAAATTTAAAAAAGTCAATATTATAAAAAATAATTCATTTAACAATTTAAACACTGAATACTAAAACAAGTTATGCAGACGGTAAAAATCAGAGATGCACAATTTCACTACATGATTATGTACCGAAACAATAGTTCCAACATTTTATACTCTGCTGGTCACACGTGTTCTAGTTTTAGTTTTATGTTTTAGCATTTTATCTTATCATAATGCAGAAGTGAAGATTACTGCCGGCCAATGAACCCACGGTCGATGCCCGGTAGTTTATAAATAGCTGTTCCCACTTCACTGTACTCATGCTGTGCTAAGTGAAAAAGCTGGCTAAAGCATAGACAATTTTACTATGGATAGACCATGTAATAATGTAATCTTGATGCTATTGTACGTTGTCATGCTGGAGCAGAGTAATTTCAAACATGATAGGTACATATTAAATGTTATCATCGCAATTCAAAATATTATTCCTATGTCTTCTTTCTGTTATCAGTACTTTTAACGTTTGCGTAAAAATAAAATATTATTTTCACACTTGAAAAGTTCAAAATACACCTTACTTAATTATAGTTGCAAATGAATGCTTAGAAGCTCCTCGTGACAGGCCTCGTATCTGCTATTTGCAGACAATACTATTTAAACATTCACAATATACATTGTATGAGCCGAACCCTGATTTCCCTTACAACTAGCACATTGTTCCGTTCGTTCACACGACATTTACAACTTTCATCGCATCTACCTTCTCTTATCTAGTTACTCTTAAGAAAGTAATCTAACTACGCCTTTCACTTTTATTAAAAATCATTATTCTGTCATACAACGAACGCCTGGCGTGATTCGATCATAATTAACTTGTTGATTGCTGCTCAAGATTTATCATCTTCGATTCTGTAGAACCCTGAGCTGTAACCTCCGTATTAGTCATTTTCTCATATACGGTATCAGTCGATGTTGTTTGCCTCACACGCCTACAGCCAAAGATGACATCATGCCAATCGCCTTACTGAATATTAATGCGATCAGTCGCTAGGCACTTAAGCGCTTCCATCTTGCATGAAACTTTATTCTGAATTGAGAAAACAAGTCATATTCATAATATTACACAAGCAAATTACAGACCATATGGTTAAGGTATTCAGGCCAGTTACGGAGAATCGAAAAGTGACATTCGAATGGTAATAAGTTTGCTTAAACGACTGGTACAATACGTTCTCTACATATAAGGTGAGATAACTGAATACGGCCGAGTCGTGGGCGTAGCCGGTCGCCAAGGCAACGCCGTGTACCACGATAAGTGACAACGTCTTGCGTAACCCATTGTACTCTCCGACTATAGTTATTAAAGACGTATTATGCATCCTGTCGGCCATTTACGAGATGGTTCATTGAGCTTTATTGTTCTCGACAATCCCAGTCGTTAAAGCTAGACATGGAAAATAAACCGATGCAAATGCGAAACATATAATTAAACTAACAATTTCAATGCTACAATCGTATCGGTAACCGGTTCGAAAGTGGCTCGCTGCATTTACAATCTAAGTGCTTTCGTATACGCTTTTATTCGAAAGCACCGACCGACATAAATAAATATTTTATAGACTAACGGAATACCTTTCTTTCGCAGTTCTGGGAGATCATTTCCGACGAGCACGGCATCGACCCCACCGGCGCTTACCACGGCGACTCAGATTTACAGTTAGAACGCATCAACGTATACTACAATGAAGCTTCCGGTGGCAAATATGTACCCCGCGCTATCCTCGTCGACCTCGAGCCTGGCACCATGGACTCTGTCCGCTCTGGACCTTTCGGACAAATCTTCCGCCCTGACAACTTCGTTTTTGGACAATCTGGAGCCGGTAACAACTGGGCCAAAGGACACTACACAGAAGGCGCTGAATTAGTCGACTCAGTCCTCGATGTAGTCCGCAAAGAATCAGAATCATGCGATTGCCTCCAGGGATTCCAGCTCACACACTCCCTTGGTGGTGGTACCGGCTCCGGTATGGGAACACTCCTTATCTCCAAAATTCGTGAAGAATACCCCGATAGGATCATGAACACATACTCAGTTGTCCCCTCGCCCAAAGTATCAGACACGGTCGTAGAACCCTACAACGCAACACTCTCGGTACATCAACTAGTAGAAAACACAGACGAAACTTACTGTATTGACAACGAGGCTCTATACGACATCTGCTTCCGCACGCTCAAACTGTCCACACCCACCTATGGTGATCTCAACCATTTAGTATCCCTTACAATGTCTGGTGTCACCACTTGTCTTAGGTTCCCTGGTCAGCTCAACGCCGATCTCCGTAAATTAGCTGTAAACATGGTGCCCTTCCCCCGTCTCCACTTCTTCATGCCCGGATTTGCCCCTCTCACATCCCGTGGAAGCAGACAATATCGCGCCCTCACCGTGCCCGAACTCACCCAGCAGATGTTCGACGCCAAGAACATGATGGCCGCGTGCGACCCGCGCCACGGCCGCTACCTCACGGTGGCCGCTATCTTCCGTGGCCGCATGTCCATGAAGGAAGTGGACGAGCAGATGCTCAACATCCAGAACAAGAACTCGTCGTACTTCGTCGAATGGATCCCCAACAACGTGAAGACCGCCGTGTGCGACATCCCGCCCCGTGGTCTCAAGATGGCCGCCACCTTCATCGGAAACTCCACCGCCATCCAAGAGCTGTTCAAGCGCATCTCGGAGCAGTTCACGGCTATGTTCAGGCGCAAGGCTTTCTTGCATTGGTACACCGGCGAGGGCATGGACGAGATGGAGTTCACCGAGGCGGAGAGCAACATGAACGATCTGGTCTCGGAGTACCAGCAGTACCAGGAGGCCACCGCCGACGAGGACGCGGAATTCGACGAGGAACAAGAGCAGGAAGTTGAAGACCACTAGGCGGTTGCGTTGCAACTTAGTAACTAAATTAATTGCCATTATCGTCTCGTTACTCTCGTAACATTAATGATTCCTAGTATCTGAAAAGGCCCGCTTTCTAACTTTTAACAGAACGCATGAGTTAACAAATCCCCGTTTTGACATGAAAGCATTTGTATTATTTAATACATTCCTTGTGATTCCAACCCTCGATGAGGTCTAGATCTGTAAATGCGAAGGCTGATAAAATTGTAGTCCCCCTTTATTTATTGTAAAGTTTGGACGTAGCCCGCAGCCAAACGGAAATGTTTATCGGCTTCTAATACAGAAGTTTTGATTATAATTGTGTTGAACAATAATTTAATGTATATAATAAAGATTTTTATTTATTAAACATTTTTATTTCATTCCACGACAAAGATATATCCTTTTAGTTCATAATCACATTAAAAAGGAGCTTATGTAACTTGAACCCGGAAAGAAAATTAGCGCCATTTTCAATGTCATAATAGATAAATGTTGCTAGTAACACTTTTAAAATAGGCATATTATGTATAAATATTAAAAAAATATACATATTTCATCCTTTGGTTCATTTATCCAAATCTTAAATGAAAAATAGGGAACACAATACATTAAAAGTGTTACAACAATATTTTCTCATATTTTTTTAGATTTCTTGATGACCTTATTACTTATTGACTGCAGTCTACGAGTAATCAAATTAAGTGATTACAAACACAATGTCAATCCATTGTAAAAACATTGACCTTAGCTTCCAATTCCTGTAAAGACGATTAATTAAAGAGAATTCAGAGTATATACATATAGTTGAAATGACATTGCCATAATAATTTATTGGTTACAAAGTTGAAATTCTCAATACGATATGACATCACCAAGCTATATATAGAAGTGCACTAACACCGTCCAATTAACGCAGACCTCTTTATTTCCCGTTATTTCGTTTTAATGGGCAGATATCACGAATAACACTGGAGGTGAGATGGGTCAACATAAACTGGTCGCGATAAGATGATGTCACATAAAACGCTTATGTCATACAACAAACAAGTTTATAATAATAATAATTATAATATGTGTATTAGTTTTAGTTCACGCATGAAAACCTGTCGATTGTCGAATGAGGTCATGTGGTAATGAAAATAATGATTGTTTCCGTCTCTGTTGACAAAAAGAAGTGACAAAATAAAATAATATGTAATATGTATGGGTGTACATAGCTGAAATTTAACATACAGTCTGCAATTGATGAAAGGAAATGACTAAAATTATCTACTGAATGGATTTTGTTCAAAAGGTATTTTGCTAGTACGAAGTACCTATGATAAATATGTGATGTTTTCAGTTTCACAGATAACGAAATAGTTGCTACGTGACTACTTATTCCTACCTACATATACCTATAAGTCCTATAACGTTGTAAAACCTTACATTTGGTTGTATATTTTGTCGTAAAATGGGCCTATTTACAGGCTGAAAGAACGAATAAAAGAAATGGGTTTAGTATGTACCTTCTAACTGTATGTACACTACAGAGGATTATTAATTTTGTTCTTTTCTCTATATATTTCAAAGTAACTTCGTAGGAAATTGTTGAAATCGAATATTTAACAACCAATTTAGTATTTACGTATATTATACATATTATATAGGGTAAATGAGTTTTAGATATATGGTAACCCGTTTTCGATGGCTTAAAATTTGCTTTGCATGTTTTCGTGTGATAATAATTATCAACTGGATAATGAAGTTCATTGATAAGATACATGTAATATTTCTGCAGTTGTGTCATTCTTAAAATAATGAATTTGTTTTATCAATATTTATTATTGACGATTTTATCAATGCAGGTATTGTGAGCGGATGGGAGACACGGCGATAGGCAGATAGATATACAATAATACATATAATTATTAAAATGAAAATTTAACAATTACTTAATAAATAAGATTTTTGGGACCTTTCACAAAAAAAATTACTGATTCAAAAAAATACTACACAAATTTTATTTTTCCCTAATCCCTAATTCTTAATCCTTCTAAGGAAAGTTCGAAAATATGAGCTGAGTATTGTAAGGGCCCAACCCGAGAGGAAGAGAATTAAAATAAAAGTTAATAAACTGAATCTGTGTTTTATTACAAAATGTTTTATTAAAAATTTAATTCAAATCAGACTTAATTTCAAGAAAGTTATTAATTATCAATTTCTAGCAAATACGGATACAAGTTTTACAAATAGATACTAATAATAAAAATAATTCCATTACATAAGAGAACTTTGAAATCAGAATAAAAAATATATTTTTAAAACATTTGAGATGCTTGAATCGATTTTAAATTCTCAATCCCATAAAACTATGTGAACTTTTCATTTTCACAGACTATACAAAACTCGATTTAAATAAAACCTTGCTGTTCACAAAGATTCTGTTGTACAAGTGATTGATGTTTTGAGAAAGTTCACTTAGTCATCGATTTGCGAAACTGTGTTTATTATAATAATTTGTAACATACTGTGCGATACGAGCACTAGTGTTGAGTCAGCGACACTTTCTGAATGCACGGAGTACATTGCTTGCTTGGCGTAATGAACATATACCTAAACATTCTAAATAAATCACTACATAGTATAAAACAAAGTCGCTTTCTCTGTCCCTATGTCCATATGTATGCTTAAATCTTTTAAACTACGCAACGGATTTTGATACGGTTTTTTTTAATAGATAGAGTGATTCAAGAGGAAGGTTTTAGTATATAATTTATTATGTTTTAGACAAAGCGGGCGAAGCCGCGGGAGGAAAGCTAGTAAATAATAAATATAGTGAACAACATGCACATACATGGTTGGAATTCCATATAAATACTATTCGATTACTTAGAAGTTAGAACTTAACTACTTACCTACGTTAGAATAAAAATATTATCCTACTTACTTATAAACGTTATTTGTACATATTGTATGATAACTATCGTATATAACCTAAATAATAAGTCAGAACCTTAACATACATTTGTTAAAAATCAATATGTAAGTAAGTACTTAAGTACTATATTATAATAATTCATAAAAAAAACTGGAATTATTCTATTTTACCCTGTTGAAGTGAGCGAAGTTTCGAATAACATGAATAAAAAACTGGTTTTAAATTCCATAAAGAATTAAATAGGCCACGTTTAATCACACGACAGTATATTATTTCTTTTTAGAATATAACTCTATTGCATTCCTTATAATAAAAGCAAGGGCCTAGATAACCCTTTATATTTTTTACATGGGGTAACATGTGTAAGAAACTGTTGAGCTACCAACCTGACGAGTGACTCCTTAGGACGTTTACCTAGTTGTTTAAATAATATCTTCTTTATCAAATAGACAATTTAATTGTTATTGAACATCAAGTTTTCTTAATTCAATACATTTGGCGTTAATGTTAATTAAAAAAAAATAATTACGATTCACTGTCGATAAATAAGCGACATTTATTACAACAATAACAGCTTATTTAAAAAAAATTTAACTGTCAATGTAAAGCGCGCGAATCGTTCGCGCCGCCAGACAGGAAAATACAACATGGCGTCAAAAGAAGCGGTGAAATCGAACATATGGTCGCGTCTCGAACGCGAGATAGCCTTATATGTAACTGATTTTTTAATTTTGCAACTCCCGTTACGATTGCAGCGAAATTTGGGATGGAGCCATGCCTTCTGAATATGTTTATGCTTTCAACTTGCCGTAAAAGCAGAGATGTAGCCTGGTTTGCGTCTGAAGCTCTTTATGGCAACTTAAAATAAATGGATGCCCACTCGCCTTAGGTATAAACAGTTGGAAGAAAAGTTTTTTGTATGATATTATAAATGATGAATATAAAACCTGTCACACATAAGTTAATCTCCTCTCAGACAGATTTACTCGTACTCGGTACCTATGGAATTAATGTACCTAGATTAACTATTGTTATATAACCATTTTTAAACCTATTTATTCTATTCTATTTTTCGTAACAAAAAATGCTATCCATGACTCCCAAGTTTCAATTCAGCCTTATCTTATAATAGGTAGGCATATTTTTTCAGGTAGGTATTTTATGATAAGTTTGGGGAGAATAGTTTAGCTAATTCAACTTTTATTGTGGAACTTAGGTTGGAATATATTAATTATTATGTGTAATAATTAATATATACCATGGACTAATATATTATACTTACTATATAGGGTCAACCGGGGCAAATGCAACTATGGGGCTATTGCAACTAGTTATCATAACTAATTTATTAGAGTTGTTGTAATAAATCGCCACCTATGATTCAATAACTCAACGACTAATAAATCTTACAAGTAATAGATGGTGCCCCTACGATGAAAACTATTTGATTGATAGGCCATTGTGTCAAACCGCTATTTTGAAGTTGGTGTGCGTAAAAACAGGTGTCGAGTTTTGCTGACAAAAAAATTGTTTAGGAGTGATTTTTTGCAGGTGTTTTTGATTGGACACGATTATCACAAGCCGTTAAGCTTATTTCATTTATATTTTTAGTGCGTTAGTTGACTCTATTTTGTGTTATTGATGCAGTTACAATTGCCTCATGAAAATTTCACTGTGGGGTTATTGCAACTGTGAGGTTAGTTACAATAGCCCCTTATATTTTTGTATGAAACTAAAAACACTAGTGATGTGACAGTGTCGATATTTTTATTATGTATCCTTCTTGGTAGTCAAAATATACTTTCTTTATGATTAATTAAAGAAGAACCATCGATTATTTCTTCGATATTATACCCAGAGACGGGTTCATAAGTAAAATTCAAATTAGATAAAGCGTGGTTAAAGAATATAAGTAACTAAAAACGATAGGTAGGATAGTTCTGTGATTGTTCAAGTAATTTTTAGTAAACGGTTGATTAACTAATAAACGTATTTTGTTTGGTTTACGTTTTAAACAATATTTAACACAAAGAATATTATTTGTTCTGACCAAAAACTAAAATTGACTTAGTAGGTAGTACACTGTTATTTTTTTTTTGTTGCGATTTAAAGTGGTAAATCAAAGTAGGTACATGAGTTTTTCCTCTAAATAATGCGGCGCCATCTACGATCGTAACGTTATTGTATAGATAACGTTAGTGTATATATATATAGAATAATAAAAATATATCGATGAATAAGTTTTTTGCATTCCCCACACTAATTCTCTAACAAATAGTTGCATTTGCCCCACAATCAGAAAAATAAGATTTTTCCTGAAAACTCGTCCTTGCTACACGGTAATCCAGTTCAAAATCCTATGAATAACATGAAATCTCATAAATATATTCTATATTCGTTGTTTTATATGAAATAGAAGAAGAGCTATGGCAGTTAGTTGCATTTACCCCCGACTAGGGGTTAATGTAACTTTTTCTACCAATTTTAGGAAATATTCTCACTACCAGTTATTTATAAGACTACTGTATTGCTTGATTGGTTGAAAATAATCTTGAATAAATACAAAAATCACTAAATGGGTCAAATAAATGACCAAATATAAAAGGAGATAACTGCAACCGATCAAACTTGAAACTTGTTATTTTTTAGTTGCATTTGCCCCGGTTGACCCTATACTTACCATTATCAAATAATAAAAAAATATGACCGATTTTATACTTTTCAATAATCGTCTAGTCCTTGGCACGGTCATAGAAATTAAGCTAATACCTAATATTATTCATTATATTGATTACCTAGGTATAAATTAAAGTACTTTGTAATTTAATCCAAATCCAATTAGGTACATTACTTTCTACTAGGTTCCACCCGGGGTTTTGCTTGCGACGCGGACGTAGGTCGCAAAACGTCTATCCGAAAGTAGGTACCTACTACCCTTTACTACCTATACTGCTATTGTTATTCTACCAAAATCTATCTGTTTGATAGTATAAAAATTACAATAGGTACATCATGGACGTATAAAAAAAGACGGACGGTATATCGCCTAAACATTGAGTGAAGCCTAGTAATGGCGGCGAAACATCCATGTGTGTGTGCCATGTTGCCATGGCAACAGCTGTCCTGTTGACAATGGCGGCTGTATTTTTTTCTATAAATTTTGCCGTAATAATTTTGTCATTAAAACATAAAAGAAATAACTTGCTTCCCTGTGGAATGTAATCCCTTGTGTTTTGTTATTTAAAATTGTACTGTTACGACACCATTTAACCACGCAAGACGGCATTTTAAATATTTTTTGTGAAACAGTGACGCAGTTAATCAGTCGGTAGTTCACGACGTAATGGCGGCCGACTAGCTTACTATGGTGAGAGTGTGTGCGTGTTTATTGTCTTTACACGATCGCTAGCTTACTATGGTGGCTTCACGTTGTTTGTTCGTAATATGGCGTCCGTCTTTTTTTATACGTCCATGAGGTACATATTATCATTGAGGTAGGTACCTACCTAAATAAATGCATGTACAGATCACGTACAGATTAAGGTAAACATAAGCATAAAAATGATTTGTATTTGTAATTTCAATAAAATAATCTGTTATATTTTCTAATGATAACACAAGATGGTGTGGTTGAGAATAACAAATGAATTTATTATCTATAAACAAAATACCTATCCTAAAAAAATATATTTACCTATCATGTCAATATCAACAATTTACTTACTCATTAAAAAGGTAGTATGTCATTGATATAATAGTCTTTGCGTGATACAAAGCTAGTAATGTAATGAAATTATTCTATCATCATTTCAATATAATAAATAAAAGTGTATGCATAAAAGTAATTTATAAATTACAAATACGTGTTAGCGAACCCCACCCAATTTTGCACAAATCAACATGGCGGACGCCGGCCGGCGTCGTGTGCCAACATAAGAAAATCAATATCGCAGCTGTATTGAAAAAGATGAAATAGTATTTTAAAATAAAACAAACCACCGTAAATTTATGTAATTTTAACAATCTTTTATTAGATTCATCCAATTATTAAGACAATTTAATACAACTATTCAAGATTCAGAAATAAGTAGTTAAATGACTTTTTTCCGGTAGGTTGGCAGCACGGGTATGAGCAACGCAAGCGGAAGTCTCCGATCCGATGGTGTTGTACAGTTTTAGTTATCGATATCGATTGTTAATAAATAAATTAAAACTGTTTAAAAAAATATACAAGCAAGAAGTATTAAGATAGCATACTTGTAATTGAAACAATGCACTCTAACAGGTACGGTAGAATAACTGGTATATTTATGATTCCAATTCTTATATTCAACATTAATGTGTAAATAACTCAGCCTTTATATTATCAAAACATATACTTGTACATTTATTTTTTACTACAAGTTACATCCTCAATACATTAGAAAATATTGAGGATGTGAGATAACTAAATTTTTAAACTTTACAATTCATATTACTTATTACAATTCTTGCTTATTTTTGAATGATTAAAATATAAATCAGTGAATATATTATTTTCCTTGTGTATGATCATATCAATTCCTTTTCAGTTTAATTCGGTAAATCCACACATTTATGTGTATCCAATAATATTATTATTATGTATTATGCCTTATTAATTAAAACAATTTACCTATTCGGACATGAACTATACTGAAAAAATAGATAAGAAGTTCTTGATTTAAAAATGTGATAAAGTACAATCATTAATTTCTATTTCTACCAAAAATTTCTCAACAATTAACTTGTTTGAAATATTCATTACTTTATCATTATTCTAATTATCAGATTTATCTAAATAAAAAAAAAATACTTCGATACATACTCATTAATTCATAATATTACATTACATTATTACCGCCAATATTCAAACCAAGTATTGTCCTATTTAAAAATTATTATGTTTGAA
>CAJQZN010025788.1:0-17639 GCA_907164685.1 Colias eurytheme
ACAAGTCTCTTCGCGCTTAGTATACCAATAGTGGGACACCCTGTATAGTGTCTGTCTTGTTTTTAAATTGATTAAAGTTAAACTTTTTAATAAAAGAAATTATGACTATTTAATACAAAAATATTCTGCGAAGATGTTTAGAACTTAACGATAACGTACAATAATAAGAAACAGGTTATATTTCGGTGTCACTGCAGTAATTAAATATATATATATATATGTAGCAATTATACGCAATGTATTCATAGTAAATAATGTTGATAGTAAATATATTTTATTTTATAGCTTTTGCAATGAGCTGGATCAATAAATTGGCTAATGATTCATAATAATTATCTGTACGACTCGATTAAAGTTCGACGAACCGTTGTGAATAATATTTTCTATCGTTTTTATATTTATTTATGTTTTATACGGGAATTGGTGTTAATGGATGTAATGTTTGAAGTATACATAGATATGAAAAAACGTTGTCTAAGTATATTCTGGCTGTAAGCCTACTACTACTACATGTATACGACTTTTGAGTATTGACTCTACATCTTCTCTTTGTGGCTCTAATAGAGACTCCGCCAATGTACAGTTAGATCATTTACAAGTATAAAAAACATATTTACAACATATCTCATAGTACTTAATGCAAAAAAATAATATTTTAATGATTAATAGAATTTTAACAACACCAAATTCGTTGGCAATATGTTAACTTTCATTGACATAATATTATATTATTATACTTACCTAACTATTTCTAAATTAGAAGTATTAAATTTATTCCAGAACCTTTTCCACAGTTAACATAATACATAATATAATACTCAGAAAGGGTAATTTTTATAAACTAGCGGTCCGCCCCTGCTTCGCCTGTGGTACCTACATGTTTACGTTTTTTTTTTCATAAGAACCATCCTCGTACTTCAAGGAATAGATTCCGCAGCGCACGCGATGACAGAATTTTTATAAAGGAATTTTTTACACCTTGAGTTACAATATTGAATTTTTGGTAAGGATCTCTAATTTTTTTGAAAATGCAATATAGCCTATGTTGCTCAGTAAAGATGCAGCTTTCTAATGGTGAAAGAATTTTTGAAATCGGTCCAGTAGTTTTTGCGTGAAAACCATACATACATAATTACAAACCCTTCCTCTTTATAATATTAGAATAGATAATATAGAAGTATAGATATAGCTATATCTGGAAGTAATAAATATAGTTTCTTGCTCTATGACTTTAACTTAATGAATAGGTATTTTAACCCACAAACAGTGTAAAGTTGATAATCTTTAATCATACGATATTAATTCATAAACCTAATTATGCTGATTTTGAGAATAAAACACTAAAACTGCATTTAACAGATTAAACTTTAATTACACGAAATAATGGTTTCTTAAAATTCTCATTTTATCTACTTTGTTAATATATGCAAACATATACTAGTGTGTGTCTGTACAATCTACATACAAAAAATAATATACTTGCCATCAAGAGAAGAAACTAGATAGGATTTTCCAATAGAATAATATGATTTATTGTACGTAAGCAAATATAAAAATATACAAAATGCATAGAGCAAATCTGTGTGCATAACATATGACATTATTTATATTATACAGAAAGAGGGTCGCGGGTGAAACCGCGGGGCGCAGCTAGTCATACATAAAGTCTTTACTAGATTAATATTCTTAATATTATAAATTGATAAGCCATGTAAGTAAAACAATTCAAGTGATGCGCTCTGGACAGTTTATTTCATTATCGATAAGAAACGAGTTAAACCTCTGTTACGAAATTGTGACAGGACATCAAGCATATTTTTTTTATTTTCCTCCTAATATTTGGGTCATGGCGAACAGCACTATGCAGGGCATGTGTGGTGAATTATAATCTTAATATATATGAATCTCGTGTCACAATGTTTGTCCTCAATGGACTCCTAAACCACTTAACCGATTATAATAAAATTCGCACACCATGTGCAGTTCGATACAACTTGAGAGATAGGATAGTTTAAACATGTAGGGACCACGGGCGTAGCCGGGGCGGACCGCTAGTAATAATATAATAATAAATGTAACACCTTACTTTTACCGCTTTGCAAATAAATAGAGGGTCACGATTCCGTCCAAACGGATTTTTAGACAAATATGTAGTTCTATGTACCTATGTAGTTGTTGTTTTCTAGGAAGTAGGAACTCTCATTACAATTATAATGATTTTAATATAAAAGCAATGTTGTAAAAACTGAATGTTTGTAATTTATGAATGAAATAAATTTAGAGATTATTTGATACTAGTGGCCCGCCCCGGCTTCGCCCGTGGTACATATTATATCGCAATAAAAGGTAGCCTATGTCCTTTCTCGGGTATCAAAATATCTCCATACCAAATTTCATGCAAATTGGTTCAGTAGTTTAGGCGTGATTGAGTAACAGTCAGACAGACAGAGTTACTTTCGCATTTATAATATTAGTATGGATTTTACGTGAGCTAATTTGAAAAATGAGGTATCATATTATACGATTTAAGGTGAAATTCATATCTATGTTACTAAAGAGACTAATAAAAAAAAGTTTAAATCAATACGTCTCCAATCCAATTGTTCATTTAAATCATTTTCTTCAAACTTTTCCTATATCCTAAGGTTGCCTGGAAGATATCGCATCTTAGCGATAAGGCCGCCTATTTGTACCGCTCCAGTGTGTATTATTATTGTTTGATTTGAAATTTAAAATTCAAATTCAAATTGCTTTATTTGCAGAATGTAGAATTACTTACAAAGATGTTTGTAGATACAGATAATATAGATCCTTAAACATTCTGCTCGTAATTGAGCGTGCAAATATATTATAAACTACATTAAATACAATATTATATCCCACATGGTTTCCATTTTTCATCCAGTTTTCATCCCATTTGGTTTTGTGTGTGCAAATAAAGTGTTTTTTTTTATTTTTACGTCATCATAATTCCAGCTAATAAGCACAGAGTAATAAACAGAAATGTCATGCGTTTTATTTTATTATCAAGTTGAAATAATTAAAGTGGATTGTATAAATCGCGGCAATTTTCATATACACACCTCATTATATGCTTATATAGCTTGTAAAACACCAGTGATTCATGTAGCCTTGTGTTTCTTTCGCGAAAACTTATCTAGATAAATAATTAAGAGGTAGGTATAATTGTTTGACGTCTTGTCGTTGTTAGGGACGGTAATAATTGCGTCAGAAGGTTTGATCAATAGTAGGTACATCCTTTCCTACTAATATTATAAAATAATGCGTAAGTTTGTGAGGATGGATGTATGTGTATGTATGTTTGTTACTCTTTCACGCAAGTACTACGGAACCGATTAACTTGCATTAACACATAATATCTAAGGTTTAATCCCGGAAATCCCAAGGGAACGGGAACTATGCGGGTTTATCTTTGAAACATATAAAAATAAATAATAACCAAAATCTACACAAAACAGCGCAATATTTGAAACTCGGTAGTAGCAAAAAATATGACAGCATCATTACACATTGATTGATAAAAATAATTTATAGCTCGCACATCGTACGGGAACCTTCACCTTAAGAAATCGGGCCACTTGTGTAGCGACCACCCAATATCGTGACTGTTTCCATTGTAGCACGGCACGGGATTTTAATTTGATACGAAAGTTCGAACCCCATTGCAACGCTGTATAGCATTACCTTAGCTTACACTGTATAGCAATTAGCAAACAATGGGGATGGCAATTGACAACATTTCATTTTTTATAAGGCCATGAAAGAAAAAAACCGTTTCTTTATTTTGCTCTTGCGATTACAGAAAAAAAATTATTTCATTTTTTAATCGCATATTTTAAGAGAAATTAAATAAAAACGATAAATGTGATGATGACGTCATACATACGGAGGAATAAAAATGCGCCTTAGCCTAATTTAAAAAAAAATATAAAAAAAAACTATCACTGACATTTACAGGGTATGGCATGTGTCAAATATCATATTAATGTCATTTTTGTGAATTATTCATGTAAACAAACTTTTAAATCGTGTTATTGTGTTTTGGTTTTCTAATTTAATCTCATGAGCGTGATGTTTGTTTGATTGGAGTTGGACCAATTCATTTATATTATACAAATAGTGCCTATAGTGTTCATAATTTTCTTGAAATAAAAGACTTTGTTTACTTACTAAAAGTTGTATTTATTTAACACTTTCCAACGTTTTTGGGATAGTATATTGGTTTCCCAGAAATTTTCAGTACCCCTTAACAAATCCTGCATAAAGTCATCATCATCAGTACTTGTGAATAAGTTTCTTTTGTTTAAAATTTGGATCAGCAAATAATAAATAACAATATTTACAAAGCTTGACGAATCAAAGTGACAAATGTGCCAAAATGTCAACTGCCAAGATTTTTTTTTTAATTTAAACTAGGTATGTGGCAAAGGAAAAAATGTATTCCTCCGTATGTATGACGTCATTTGGCGCTTACGACATTTTAGAATGAGATGATTTTAAAACTCAAAAAGATGAATGAAAACTTCCATATTTAGAAAAAGCAAAAAATACGTGTATCATAATTTTTGATCTAGTTTTCATTAAAATAAAAAAATAAGTAGCTTAAAATTTTGAAATGTTGTCAATTCGATTATGAAGTTACGTAGGTCTTAAGTGAGATGAAAGGACAATTATTTTATAAATAAAATCTGGTTTTACTTATATTTTCAAAGAAAAGAAAATTACAAGTATCAAAATCAACGTTCAATTAAAATTATTTATTTGTATGCAATGGTAGTCAATTTGTTTAAAGTCCTCAATATATTAGTAATTTTGAATTATGTAGTTCACACCAATGTTTGAATTTTTAGATATTTTATTTATTAAGATTTACGATTTCGGTCTATTTTCCGTGATGAAATGGAAACATGTTTATTATTTTTGATACCGTTAAATTTGTATTGCCAATAATAATATATTTCTTTTAATTAGGTATTGCGATTTCGACATGCAATTTTATATAAAGCGTTCATGTGCGCCGTGTGTGAGCGTGAAGGTTATATTATTTAGTTATTTATATGGAAAAAGGCATATTTTGAATTATAACTAAGAATTGGGTTGCTATTTGAAGAAGAGAAGAGAAAACCGAAACTCAATATCCAACTTGAAATGGACACTAAATAAATATCAAAATAATACAACCTTAGTATTTTTCAAAAACGGTTCATTTGAGTTTTAGAGATTTACTTGGTTGCAGTTCATAATAAGAAAAATGTATTTCAAAATATCAATTGTCTATGTGGTCCGTTTTGCATTAAGTTAAACAACGAATATAGGCTTGTTACTCAGAAGTAAAAATAAATATTAGTATAAAAGTCATCCATGAATATTTTGTGAGTTTTCAAACATTTCATATAGCCTATTGTAATATTAATAAACATTTGCAAGATATTTACTATAGAATTTATTTTAACGGATCGAAGCTGTTCTGAACAATGAGAAATTTATTTCAAATAGATCTTTAAAGTTCGATTGTTGACGCTAAGTTATTAATAATACTATAATATTTAAACTTAGTTTTGCAACGGGATGAATGAATTGAATTTACTTTAAAAATATGAAGTCCCCAAGTGGGGTTAGGGGTAAATGCATTATTCATACATCTGTTTCACTGATTGATATTCTTTAGGGACAAGTAGTTGATCAGCCTTCTGTGTCCTGCCAGACCGATACATTTTTTTTTTGAAGTGAGAACTTCTTTAGCGGCGTTGGGTATAAAATCAACTCGCGTCAGGACACGTGGCCTGATCGAAAAAGCGTGACGGATTTTTTTTTTAGTCCTTATATTCCATGCGTAAGACGGATACCATTCCAAAATATCAAACATGCTGAACGTTAATAATCAAGTTTTCACTTCTGCCGGCACTCCCGGAGTGCAACCCGTCTTTTTTTATCTTCGTCTCCACCCGGAATCGAACCCAGGACCCGGACAGGTCAGTAGTTTAATTTGTAAGTATTCATAAAGATGTGTAAGAAACCTACTAAATATTATAGAAAGTTAGTCTTAATCACATCCAGGGCTAAAACGATGTTGATATAAGGCAAAATGGTATCTATAGTATTCTTTTAAATGGCTATTACATTCTATTGATTTTAATTTATTTAAAACCGAAAAGACCCATAAGTTAATTCTATAATTATTTTCCTCATGCACGGGGATTTTCCAATACTATAATTACAACCTAGTTCACACTTAGTACTTTCTCGAATATATCTAAAGCACCGGTATTAATGCGTTCAACCTTGATAATAGCAATGTCCCCGATTCTCAAACGGTTGCGCAAGCGCATCGGGTGCAGGTGTTTACGGTTACAAACAAAATAACAAACATTGGGATACTGTTGTTGGATTATTTCAGTGTCAAGATTACAGTTACAAGGTTGGGTTAATTTTACGGACGGCTTTTTTGATGTTGATAAATGTTTAACGTCAACAAGTTTCACTTTATTTGTGATAATGTTGTGAATTGATACGATGTCACATGTGTGTTTTTATTATAGTCCATTATATGACTATGGGCTGATTTTTCAATCCTTGCTTAAAACTTATTCGTCGAATAATGTATAAAACTACCTTTTTAAGGGCCGATTTTTCAATGCTTGGATAAAACTTATTTTGTCGAATAATGTATAAAACTACCATTTTAAAAACGTATTCTAATTGTCCGTATTTGACAGTTTACGTGACATTTTAATATTATCGTGTAATACTTTATTGGACGGATAAGTTTCATCCAAGCATTGAAAAATCGGCCCTATAATAAATGCACTGTTTTATTAAAATTATTGCTCTTATTTTTCCATACATTTTAACTAGACCAAGTAACTATTGAACTATTTAGTTTCCTATAGCATTGTCGAATAAAATATACCGGCTGAATTGATAACCTCCTCCATTTTTTTTAAATCGGGTAAAACCATGTTCAGTACATTGTACACTCACTACCCGGTTCGCATACAGAGCCGCGTTAATACACTAGTCTAAGTGAGATATTCTATAATATTAAAACATTTGAATAATATGTCGTGGTGTCAGATCGATATACCAGATGCATTTGAATGAGTGATAATTTCTCGAAGGTTATCCAATACTAAAACGTAAGCAAATAGTACACGGATTTGTTTGTCATTGGTCGTTTTATTATCTGTGGTATTAGTTTATATCTGTATCTAGTTTATGGTATTATTTTATACAAGTAGGAGACAAGAATATAAGAAATCAATGGATGACTAGCAAGTTATCGAATGTCGCGATAAGACAGGTAAATGTATGTATGTAGAATCAATATACTTGATATGACAAGATAATTTTATTGTACATTGCGTTTTTAATACGCTTTTATTAGCGTCATCTATGCTTTTGTACGTATAGACTACAGGCCCATGTTGAAAAAATTATGGGTCATTTGACCCACCACCTGACCTATCTAGAATGATATAAGAGCATAAAATAATAAGATTCAACAGAATTAGTAATGAACATGTTTGTATGTAACCGACTCCTATATTCGATTTTGACCCACTTTAAACGGACAGATTTAATTCAAACATTGTACCTTGTAATAAGGTATTACATATAAATAGGGCTCATTGAATATGCTATTTTCTGTTGTAAGCTAATTAAATTTCTTTACAATACTTTACAAAATGTACTTATAAATTTTAAAGTAATACCTGTGTTATAATTAAATCGTAAACAACAAGCATTGAAGTCGGTAAAGTTCCCCATTATACGCTAAAGAAATACAGTATACAAACGTGCCGGCGGCGACTCATGCGTAACTAATTTTTCATTAAACGACACGATTGCGTTGCGTTAGCTTACTGTTTATTATTGTATACTGTCGCCCTTTCGGGTACCTTGTTTTGTAATATTGATTCTTATTTTAATAGATTGGTTGACTTATGACTTGTTGTAGCCCGCGATGTTACGTGTAGCTATTGAAAAAAGTAAAGTTCTATAAACAGTCATTTAACAGTACTTACAGAAAAGCGGACAAAATTTCAATGAATAATATGCTTATTTATATTAAATATAAGTCCGTCAGTATCTATGGTATCTAAACTTTATTGTAGTTTTTAAAATTCCAATTAGGTATTTTATAAACTTTTACTTCCAAGTCTGTTTTAACTAGTGTTAATTACCATCGGATATTATACCTTATACCGAGAAGAATTGATAATGAAACTAAATAATTTATTTTAAAAGAGAAGGAGGCAAAAAATAATCAACGTCTGCTGGTTTAAACCGGACCCTTCACGGTTGTCTATTACGGTATACTAAATCTATATAAATAAACGAAATTTATCCTAAAAAATGCTGATACTATTCTGATGGAAAAGATATAGGAATAGGTAACATTTTTGGCAAGTTATTGAACTCGAGAATTTTCAATTTTTATTTTGATAAGTTCAGTTTCCCCATTTGAATATTTAAAGAAAAGATGAATGTTATGAATGGTATGAAGACGTTTTGAAGTTAGGACGGGACACAGATAAATAAAAAGACATTCTTATGGTAGTAGCTGTATTAATTTTTTTTTCCCATTCAACAAGGTTTTTATTAATTTTATTATTTATATCTATTGGTCTTCAGTACTCTATATTGTCTTCATAAAAGACTTCCTTCATGCCCGATGCTATCGCCGTTTCCGCAAAATAATCCATTATTTATTTATTACTTAAAAACGTGTTCTTTTATTCATTAATTCGTAAATACATATCGATATTGTTCGTTTTAGCGCGTATTTATTAATTTTATAATTCATATTACATAGGGGTATGAAATTGGATTATTGTTATGTAGTTTTTTGGCCATGTTTTGTATTTTAGGAAATACATTTCTCGTAGTTTTTTTTCGAGTTTCATATAAGTTTTAAATAGGTACTATAATAATTGTTATAACGTGCTGCTGTATAAGTGAAGTACCCATATGGGTTTTAATAAGTATTTATGAAGTTTGGAAGTTACAAATAACTTTTATCAATGTTTAAGTAGAAGCTTTATAATATATATATTTACATATATTACATACTCATTATTTAAAAACAAAATAGATATTTAATAGGCATATTTTAAAGATAAACTTACTTTCTTCTTAAAGATAAACATACAGTGTAGGTACTTAGCCCCATAGCATCGTCACGTTTCACACTTAATAACGGTTATCCGGCTACAATTACATACTACGCACTTTAACTAAGTTATTATATAATTAAGGAACACTTCCTTATCCTTAACATAAACTAGACAAATCTACATTGTTATACGGAAACAATCATGTATCATTATGTGTAGGGAACTCGGAAAAATGAATAGAAGACCCATTGAGTTACATTTTTAATACCAACCTGCGTTGTCTGAAACTTAACATATTATATCCTTAACATTTCGCGTGAAACAACGCTACCCAATAATGAAAACATAATAAAAATCGGTGCAGTAGTTTTTGAGATTATCGCGAATAAATAGATGCATTATGTAATTACGTATTTATTGTATTTTCTTATGATTGGTAGTATTGTTTTGAGCGTGACCACACTAGCTGTAAAGTGTTCAAAACGTCGGCTTCATTAATTTAATGAATAATCGCATTTGAATCCCTTAAAGTCTCTGTTATTTCTAGATAATATGTAATGATTATTAATTATTATCATTGTTCCGGTACAAAATTCTTCCTCAAGCAGACAATAGGATGCCTAGGCTCAGTGGACACTTCGAAGGTTCTCTACCATCCTTGACTATAGAAAACTGACTGAAATGTAAAAAGTAAGGCCGTCGCGACCTCATTTGCAATAATTATAACGTAAAAACTTATTTGCGCTCTATTTCAAGACAAAAGACAGTTTTTGTAAAGGCCTACAATTTATAGATATGGTAATTCTATGGTAATTAGGTTTTCGAAATGGAGTATGTATGCGACGAAGGTTATAGAAATTTTTATATTGATTTTTCACTCATCTACAAAGCCCCCCGGACCCCGGTGTTATATCGGGGTTCGGTGTAGTTTTGGGTTTGAAGTAAATATCTATATAAATTGTTGCCCTTGAATTTTTCCCATCTCTGATAAGATTTTCTACATAAATACTGTCTGTCTTTACATCAGGGGCGTGCACAGAGTTTTTGGACAGGGTAGGCAGAAATATTGCAATGATAATAAGTCATAAAAACTAATATTTCATATTGCAGTACTGATATTTGATTGGAGATACATAGTATTTCCGCAAAATAATGGAAAACATATCACGAACATAGGTCATATTATCTATAAAATAATTGTCAAAGTAGGTATGATATCCTAACTAGTATTCTTTATTATGTAATTAATGATTAACTTTACCTTTGTGTATTACAAATTCCGGTATAGATCCATTTATAGATCGGCCTTTTTCCTATCACTCTCTGTTTGATAAAAGTTTATTCATAAAACAAAAATAAGAATTTTTCGTTAAATTAGGTACCTATGCCTTATTATCTTACAAAATACACTGATGATATACATAATCTATTTAGTTACTCTCAAAACACTTCACTTGCAAATTGTCGTAGTAAACATTATTAATTTTCTCAAAAAACAAATTTAACCTCAAAGTAAACGTTTGTTATTTCCAAAACAAAACAAACGAATAATGATACTATTTGCAGATGGTCTTTACCGCTACAAAATTGTATACATTATCACACTTCTTAAATTGGTCGCATATTCAACTTCAGTTTCGACTTTCGATGTAGTTGAATTCGGTTCGTTCGTACCTAATTCGTATATCTTCGTAAAAAGACACTGCCTACCTTGTGTGTTTGTGTGCGTGGTTTTATTACATCAGTGTGCCGTGTTTATAGGCACGCACACATATAAAATATGCGTAGACACGCAGAGCACACATATAAAAACTTAGACACGGATAGTTTGTGTCTTTGCCGTCCCGTGACGTACTGGGTCCTGTGGCGGCGCTAGTGCAGCGCATGAATAGTGACTTGAGCCGAGCCGGTGATTTGGAAATTAGATAATAATGCTACCAAAATACCGATAGATGGATCTAAAATATATTTGAAATTTATTTTTATTTCATAACTACATTGCGCAATTAATAAAATTTAATGACGCTGTGAATTTCATTTATGCATATTAAATATTGATCAGAGTTTGGTAAATGGTAGGGTAGGCAGTGTCTTTATGTCTTTATGGAATGCACGCCACTGCTTTACATAATATATTGATTGGCCTTCAAACATAGTTAGGTTTAAGGCAATTACACGGTTCAACGACCTTAATGATTCTGTCACTACATTTGAATTTGTTTTTTTAACCGCCCTCTATAAATATACATCGTTGTTGAAGTAAAAGTGACCAAAGATTATGGAATTGTATACTGTATCGTATTGTATCGTAATGTGTTAGTGGTTTCTACCTAATTTATGTTTTCTCTGAGAGGCAGTAACATATTACATTTATGAATAGTAAATATTGTGTACTATGTATGTTGTAAATGTAATGTAGGAAGACTCATCTTTCAACATTAACCGTTATAAGCAAAGTCTCTACTACATGACCCATTCTGGAGACCTTAAGATGACTAAGCAAGTAATTATAAGTTCTAGAGTAGGGAACAGTTAAGAAAACACCGATTTAGAAATTAATTTTATTCAACACGGACTCTACTATATTCTGGAGACCTGATGATGGCTAGGGTGGAGAACATCTCACCTACAGAGATATAAAAGATGGAGTACATTATTTGACGTAATTCTATAGAACGGCCTCTACCAAGTACCATGTCATGGTGTATCGAATGGTAATGGTGACCAGGCAAATGTATTTAGCGTTCTCTGTATATCTCTTCATACCTAGTAGGAATATATGCATGCAACCTACACACACCGAAAAAAATAGGGGAACGGACAAAAAATCACGTTTTTTTCGACTTGTTATGTATTTTGTAGTTAGTTCGGGGTTAATTTTTTAAATCCCTTACGTCTTTGAAATGATGACGAGAAAAAAAATGTGTTTCGATTTTTAAACATTAAAATATTATACCCCTTTAAGAGTTTGGTGCCTATTTATCGACTATATAGCAGCTTAAAATCAAAAATATTATAACGTGTTTTAAATACTGAGTTTATTTTTTTCTACTGTTTATCTTTGAACACATTACAAAATGAGTGATTTTCCTGCGACTGAAGTTACCAGAGCCTATGACTATGACTGATATGGGTCATACCTTCCGTTCAAAGAATGCAGTGTTAGTTGTGTCGGTATCTATGGTCTATTACAATGTTCAACGCTATAGTTAAACAGTCTTAGTCTCAGTCGTTACATATTATGTTGGCGCGGGCAAGGAAGAAATTGGGCAACTTGGAATTGGTTTCATAAGGGTGCAAACTTGGATAATTTATTTTGTTGTGGCTTTGGAAAAAATGCATGTGACGTGTGTAGATCAGTACCTACCACCATGTCATGGCAACAGGAAAATTATAGTACAGTTGAAGAGGAAATAAAACCGACCCAGTACGAGTTAGACTCGCGCACTGAGGGCTCCGATCAAATCTATTTTTTATGATGTTGTAACTTTAAATTTATGTTTTTTAGCATTGTTTCCATTATTTGTGTCTATAAAACATCGCCGACATCTGATTAAATCTGATATTTGTTTGGATTACTAGGCCGAACGTTGATTTAACAAAAGAAAGAATAAGAATTTTTAAAATCGGTCCAGTAGTTTATGAGCCTATTCATTACAATCAAACAAACAAACAAACAAAGTTTTCCTCTTTATAATATTAGTGTAGAAGAAATCATCGGTTCACCCAGTTAAAAGTGCGGAGGTAACGGAACCAACAAAAAATTCAGTTGAATTGAGAATTTCGTCCTATAATGGCGTCGGCTAAAAATGTTGCTATACGTTTATGTCAGCTTTGACTTTCCTACGATTTTATACAATAATATAAAATTAAATGATTTTATACAATATAAAAAAAATTGCTGATTTTCGGTGGTATGGCGACCATGGAACTGTCTGAAAAGTATGGCATGGCGATTTTCGTACATGGCTACTGGACGATGATTACCTGTGCAAAAATTAGCCTGGTACAAATGGTTGAATTTTTTTTTTTAAATCAACGCATTCACGTCGGTATTGTGGGCTGTAAATTACACCGGAAAAGTATGGCATGACACTACCGCCTACTTCTTTTTTATGGGCTATCGGTAAATCCCACAGACATGTATATTTAAGTAGACAACGCAAGTACCGCGATCTGTATGAAAACCAAGCGTGTCATATTTTTTGTACTGACCTTGACGCGTTATGACGTCACGAGCGCTTTTTAGTGATGTTAATTTCATTTTACGCTAAATCGATTAGGCCGCCACTCACGCGGCGATTCTAGTATCGTCCTATCCCATCGAAGTAAATCGAAAGAAATCAGATCAAACTAGATCTATGTCTAAGAGGTAGTCAAGTAGTAGTTAGCTTTTTCTTACATATGCCCATTGAGTTACCATGTACTACGTACTAGAGAGGCCATCGAAAGAAAGTAATGAAACTGTCAATCAATCAATCTTTATGTCCCGTTGCATCGATCCATTTTCCTTTTATGTTCGGGTTACTTGGAAAACTGAAAAAACAAACATAGTCTAAGCAATAAGGAGTTTTCTTAAAAAACTCCCAAGATGACACTTTAACTAATGGCGTCCATATCATAATATTTATTTTTAAGTACCTTTGTATTAAAATACTTAAAAGTTCTAGGTCAAGTCGTATTAAATGACAAAAAAATCTAAGTATGCCTTTTTTTCTGAAAAATTGCTCCTTCAAATTATCATTTTTCTGTTCGATTATAAAATCGATTAGAATCGAGAACTGTTGCATCAAATGAACATCACTAACCACAAAATTGGACAGAAAAATGAGAACAGAAAAATGAGAAGACGCTATTCATTGCTTGTTATCATACGACGCGATCTTTACCGTGCCAAGTAAAAGCCGCAATGTATTCCGAATCATTTCGTATGATTTGGTATCCGTGTTTGTCACGATCGTTTTCCACAGATATTCTTTATTTGATTTTAAAATAAATAGTGCATATTCTGATTAGAAAATTACTTACCGGTGGAAGGAAACATCTCTGCTAACTCGGCCACTCACAGCTGTGGAGTTTCTACAGTTTATAACGGCGCAATTCGGCATTTTACTTTATTCAGCTTCACGTCTTTCCTTGGCGAACTGCAAGCGCGGACTGAGTGTAGGCCAGCGTCAAGTAAGTTTCATAAACTTAGTTTGGACACGGGAAGTACATACACTCGCATTATCTTGATACATGTCTGTGGTAAATCCTAAAATTTTTGTGTTACAAATCGTTTGCCTTCCGTAATTTATCCGACGAGTTCGACTAACGCCCACGCGACTAGTCTACCGGTACCACTGTTCTGACCATGATTTTTCTTTTTGTCATTGCGTACTAAGACCACTGTAGAACCGCCATCCTGTTACAAATGACCCAAAATTTTGTGTCAGTATCTCCCGGCTTTGGATTGTTTTGGACCCTTAAAATATACGATAGAACAGCAATTAATCTTTTTTAAAAAATATTCAAGGCACAGGGAAAGTCTGGTTACTGTTTTATAGGTATGTGTTTTCTGATAATATTTTACTGTCAAAAATTATCGACACTGGATATTATTCAATGACGCCTTTCAAAAACAAAACTAATTTACAAACAGATTTTTATATCTTTACATACCTATTTTTAACTTTCATTTCATGAACTGCTCATGTAAATACCTATTACAATCTGGTTTAATTTAACAAAACATTCAATTCGGTGAATTTTAGCGTTATTTTGAAAAAAAAACCGCACGTACAGTCCCCCGTCCGAGTCGAACTGACACCGTCAAATTTCGTCGAAAATATGCAATAGAGGTGAGGTTTTATGTGGGTTTTATTATAAATTCGAGTCTTTTCTTGATAATTTAACGATAATAATGAAAATTGAAAAAACAATCAATACAAATTGTTACAAATATCATAACATATTTTTTGGTATAAATTTCATGTATAAATATGTAGCCGTTTTCCTAACAAAATGCGTTTTATGTTAAAAAAGGGGTTGATTTGTATGTATTTTTTTATGTTTAGGCCGTTCTAAACTGAAAAGTAAACAATACACTTTGTTAATTATATCCTTGAGTATCACCTATATTTTTTTTAAGACAATCGTACCAACAGTTTCCTCAACAAAATTCAATATGTTTAAGGTGTTTTTCGGTTTCGACCATAGTGATCACCTTAATATAATATTGCACTATACCATTGGGTCAAATTTATACAATAATGTTTTAACTTATTTCCTGTTTAGATTAATGGCTTATGACCGTTGCGAATTTGGTAAATGTAAAATAATATCGATCTAAATCACGATATGGGTAATACAAGTATGCAAAAAAACTAATGTAATATATTAGGCTTTGTCCAAATTATAATTTATGGTTGTAACAAAAAGTTAATAAATCGTGTGCATTTATGAAATGTTCCGCCTCTTTCTTATAAGTTTATAAAATAAATAATAAGGAAACATAAACTCGTCTGTTGATTGCTTATTGCTTGCAGTAAAGATCCATCCTCCGTAGAAATAAATTACACCATATGAATAATTCTTATCAAGTATATTACACTTATTTAGAGTATTCTGGAAGAATAATATAGTAGTTTCCCGCCCACGGATTCGCCCTTCAAAGGAAATTCGTCAAAGTAAAGTCAAATTAAATTCGAAAACGTCAAGGGAACAAGAAATTTAGCCTATTAACTATATACCCAGACACAAAAATCGTAAAAGAAAGACGAACAAAATAAATAATGCGTATAAAATTTCGCATTTATAATAAGGATTAGGATTAGATTACATGTTTAATAGGATTTAAGATGGCGCCACGTTTAAATAGGTAGGTATTATCTAATCTCATTTTTGCATAAAATAATGAATGATATAACGAATATAAGATAACAAAAGAAATGCAATATTATTATGAATTTCGCTACTAAACTTAGGTATACACCTACCTCTATTAAGGGCCGATTTTTCAATGCTTGGTTAAAACTTATCCGTCCAATAAAGTATTACACGATAATATTAAAATGTCACGTAAACTGTCAAATACGGGCAATGAGAATACATTTTTAAAATGGTAGTTTTATACATTTTTCGACGAATAAGTTTTAACCAAGGATTGAAAAATCAGCCCTTAGTATTTAAAGTTCCATCTTGAAGCAGTATTATTCCCAGTATGGAAAAATGATGGCGCTAGACGTTTGTATAGCTTTGTCATTTTTCCACGCTGGAATTAAATCTGCTATAAGACATGATGGAACTTTAAATACTTAAAAATATTCACATATAATTTGTTGCTCCATTCTATCAAATACATGTTATTTAAATTTGAATTTAACAATTCGTATTGTATTCGGTAATGCCTCGCCTAAACTCTGCAACGAAATTAGTCGTCTTAACTCTTACCAGCGCGTCATACACACACACACACGTATCAATCTCTAAAGCTGTGTTCACACTATCTTAAGTAGCGTGTACACGCGATAGCATCGCTGACGTATAATCCGTTTTTCGATTTATAACTGCATTTATCATTAATTAATTACATTAATCAGATGTATTGATTTGTTTCGATGTTCGATACGTGCGCGTCATTGTTTTTGTGTTGTATTTAAAGAAAATATATAGGGGGCTGTGGTTATATCTTGATCGATTTGCAAATTATTGTGTTAGATTACATTTCAATGTGTTTTGTTTTGTTTTATGTAATGATATTAGTCTAGTGTAGTGTTTGGCAGAAAACTAGAAGTGATTTGTCTATTTTATGTTATAGGATGGCAACAATTAAGTATCTTGTGAATAAAAAGTGAATGTGTTTGTGTGTATGTTCGTGTAAAGTTTGATTATATTACGATGATTAGATAACGTTACTGCACGGCTAAAATAATTATTTGTCTAACATTCGGTTCAGTACTTATAGCATTTTATATAAAACTAAACATGTACCTAATGCTTTGGGGTAATAAATAAATACATAAATCATCACTAGGTATCTATCCAACGCAAATATGCATACAAAAGCGAATTTTATCCTCCGCTTTTTAAACAACGCTTCTCGGTATCTCATCGCCGTCATAATTCCAGGAAACCCGGCGCAGATCAAACACTATACATTTGGATATTGCTGTTGCGGTTTTAACCTTCGCTATAGTGTACACTACGCCTTAATTAAAGACGATAATATATTTTTTTCTATTTTGAAATAAAAGACTTTCTAACGGATTTTAAACAAGATTTATATTTAAATTAATTGTATTTTTTTGCATTCTTTAAAATTGTTCAATTATAAAGAAGCTTTGAAACTTAAAATCTCATACCCGTATTTGAATACCAGCTACGGTTCGTTTGCGTGGTATTTCTTATTCCCCATGTGAATCTCGATCGCGCAAATGTAATTGCCGTATGACTACCGCTATTTTCATTGAATATAATATTAAAATAGTTTGGAAAATCCAAAAGTGCACGCCTCATAATTTT
>CAJQZN010025791.1:0-14260 GCA_907164685.1 Colias eurytheme
CGAAGCCGCGGGCGGAAATCTAGTCTTATATAACGCAAGTGTTAAAGAAATTAGCATAATAATGATGCTAAGAACGCTACGTGTAAATATTAATGACGTTTATTGTAAACTAATATTGCTTCAGAAATACTTTGTTTCAACAATACACCGCCAAATTCTTAAATATTTTCATGAAAACTATACGCATGAATAGTAAAAAAACATACTTATTCTTGTTATATTTGTAAATTAGGAGTTTTATACCTAATAATGAACTTCGTCAAAATTTAATATGAATAAATTTTTCTCTCGTGAATGAATTCTTATTTATAACAATATATGAATTGTAGTGGAGTTATCTTAAGTATCTTTATCGATCTTATAAGATAGGGAGATATAAAAAATATTTTATCATATGTATTGGTTGACCTCGTATGTGGATTTCAGACAGCTTTAGAAAAGAAATAATACATTTTCGTGTATAAATAAATTTGGAAGAACATTACATGTTAATGTATTGGATTGTTTTACTTGTTTCTTTGATAATAAATGTGTATTTTTATCATAGAAAATAAGAGGTTGATTACACAATTTTTGACAAAATTTTGCCTCTGTTATCATTATGTTTGATATCGAATTTTGCTCTAATAATAATAATAATCGGAGACATCGAAAATCGACAATCGAGCAGAATAAAAACGCTATATTAATCCATATTATCTATCTGTGCCCAAAATTCCACCAAAATCGGTCAGCTATTTCTGTGTAATGAAATAACAAACATCCTAATTTTCGCATTTATAATACAAGTACGACATTAACAATAAACGTTAACAAACTATTAAACAAAGCAGGAAATATACAGACATACAAGTCCTCGTAAGCGCATAGTAAATGTTTTGAATCCATACTAATATTATAAATGCGAAAGTAACTCTGTCTGTCTGTCTGTTACTCAATCACGCCTGAACTACTGAACCAATTTGCATGAAATTTGGTATAGATATTATATTTTGATACCCGAGAAAGGACATAGGATAGGTTTTATCCCGGAAATCCTACGGGAACGGGTTTTTCTCTGAAAACGCGGGCGAAGCCGCGGGCGGAAAGCTAGTTGTAAATAAGTTCCAATGAAAATCGTTCAGTTTGAGGATAATGTTATCATGGGGAAATACGCGGCAATTATGTATAGTTTCTTAAATCGTAGTAATTGATTTCTCTTTGGACATAACAGTATTGATTTGATATTTCGACAAATGTCTTGGTCAAGACGCGACGGGATGACAAGAGAATTTGTGAGAAATATCATGTATCGTGATAAATTTTGCTAAGTCGACAATGTAGGTAAGTAATGAGAACAAATTCTAATTGGATTTGACTTTTTTTAACATGTTATTGTGCTCATGAAAAATAATTTTGACAGTTTAAAATTTATATTTGGAGAACATCATCAGCCAACATTAAAGAAAATTACATCGATTTACTTCACAATTCTAAAGTGAAATAAATTTAAATTGTACCCTCTAAACAGGGAATGCCCACTTTGTATTTCTCAACGGTGATTAAAAGTTTAGCCTAATTAAACGCTGTAAATTCTTTGTAAGAAAACCTTTGTGCGAACTATATATGACTTTTTTCTAACTACAATGGAATTCTAATTTAAAAAACTCTGAAATGTAGGTTAGAATTTACGCTTTGCATGCAAAATTAATATTTGTATGTTGTGTCTTGTAAAGCAAGGAATTTTATACAAACGCTGTATTTACCGCCTTGTTAGTGTTTTTTTTTTTTTTTATTTTAGCTTCACATGTATGTTTGTATGTAATCGACTTCTTTACTGTCGATTTTGAAGGACTGTTTAAACGGACAGATTCTATTCAAACTTTGTACACTAATCAAGAATCGATCACAATTCAATAATTCCATCTCTTTATACTATAAAGTTTATAGCGTATTTTTTAGACTATATTAATTATTAAATTTAAGAAGAAACTAAACATATTTCTAACCGAAGAACACAGCGCCTTATTATCGTTAGAAGTTGGAACAAATACTTATTGGATTTTACAAAAAACAACGTAAACATTGCTCTAGGGAAACACAAGAGAACTTGGGTGTTTTTTTTTCTTTTTTAGTTCGATATGTGTAGTGATTGTGTTGTTACAAGTTTAAATTAAGACTGAAAAAGATTTTGTTTCTTCTACAATGTACGTAGGTATTAAGATAAAAATTTTATTCTTCTGTTTGAAGGCCAAAATTAATGATTTTTGAAATATAACTGCTGTGGTAATGCACCGAAAAAGTTACTAGGAAAATACAATATTTTAAAACTTTTAATATGAAGTGCATTCTTCCTTTATTGTTGTGACACTTTATCAGCAATTTAATATATATTAGCATGATTAAAAAAACATTAAAATCATTGGGATAGATTCTATGTAGGTATAAATAAAAACACTGTGACCAATTTAACATCAACGCATAATATAAAGTAATTTCACACACATTGGTTTGTGTGACGAATGCTTTGACCTTGTGTGTACGTTATAAAGGTTTTACGGATGCCTTTGCGAATATTGAATCTTTTATGATTGGTAGCGAAGATTGATAAGTGTTATAGTAGGGGAGCCCAAGAGGGGATTTTGGGATTTACTCGAGCGCGTCAGATTACTATAAGGGACGGTACCTTAGCTATTCATTAGTACCTCTAGTCAATATGAGCAGTTATGGTTGGTGGGTGCGCTCAGGGGCCCCGCTGGAAAATTTGAATAATCCATAATTCCCTAAGGTTGAGCTCGAATCGTCAGATTAGCGAAATGGGGACTTCTTATATTGTAATTAACCCCCCCATATATTAATCTGACGCGCTCGAATAATATTACTTTAATTTTTTACCCTTTCTTCATAGCGATTAAATCGCCACTTAAATCGTCAGATTAACGTATAATTTTTTTCAGTGACGTCCTGGAGCATGCAAAATATCAATATCTAACGCGCTTGAGTATTTCCAAGCCAATTTTTTTCTTTTTTAAATTAAAAAAAATCAAAAAACCCTTCCCCACCGCTAAAAGTGAAAACATTATAGGACCTTTTTTTCTCGCTATGGTCTAATCTACCAATTCTAATAGGTTCCCGTGACGCTCGAGTAAATCCACATTTAGCATCCTGGGCTCCCCTACTATTATAAATATGACTGTCGTGACATACGCTTTTATGCTGCTTTACTCGCATTTCTCCGCTCTTGTTGTTCTGAGCGTAATGATAACCTACAGCCCTCCTCGATAAATGAGCTATCTAACACTGAAATAATTTTTCAAATCGGATCAGTAGTTCCTGAGATTAGCGCGTTCATGCAAACAAACTCTTCAGCTTTATGACATTAGTATAGATAAGTATAGATAACTGAACGGATTTAAATCAATATTGGTTTGGTTAATTTTCCATTTTTCTTTTACTAAGGGCTGATTTTTCAATCCTTGGTTAAATCTTAACCATCCAATAAAGTATTACACAATAATATAAGAATGTCACATAAAAACTGTCAAAAAGTGGGCAAGTAACACATTTTTAAAATGGTTGTTTAATACGATATTCGATGAATAAGTTTTATCTAAGGATCTAAAAATCGGCCCTAAGTGAGGATAATTATGGACATTCTGATTGAAATTAATTTTTACGAATAATTTTTAAAAATAATTTGACACAATAAAATTACTTAAGATTTTCCTCTTTTTCGATATCAATAATTACATTATCCTAAATAACTTTGCAGTTTCTCTGCAGAATATTTCAGCTTTTCGATTATAAATTCATCTTTATCTACACAAGAGGTATCAGTTTAATTTTGCGCTATCCAATATTGTGCTTTGAGTGTGGATCAACTGATTAGTTTGCGTTTTAATTTTACCGTATCGCTTGTTAGATTATAATCGATTTATAATCAGATTATTATATTTTGGTGAAATGTTTTGTTGATATGTATCTATACTTAATATTATAAAGCTGAAGCGTTTGTTTGGTTGATTAAACGCGTTAATATCAGGAACTACGGGACCGATTTGTAAAATTATTTTTGTGTTAGATAGCCCATGTATCGAAGAAAGCTATATAGTATAGGACTATAGGCTATAGTAGTATTTAGTAATCTGTGGCTTTATGCTATATATCAGCAGGATAAGACCAATAGGAGCGGAGAAATGAGCGGAAAACCGTGGGTTACAGCTAGTTTAGAATGTATCGCAATTGAAGTGTTTTCGACGATCACCATATATTTTTATTCCAATAACATCTATCGAAGTCTAATGGCTGGCCAATTGACTGAGAGGTTCCCTTTTCGCTAAAGGAATAAGTAAGTATATTCCTTATAGGTACTTCACGATATTTTTTTCTATGATATTGCTAATGATAGCGTCATACAAGCATTGACAATGGTTAGGGAGCCAGGTGCAAATTTGGTTAACTATTTCCTCTCAAGAGATAATTTGTCAGACGCATGAGAGTATAGTATTATAAAGCCTCGTGAACGTCAGCTGGCGCTCGGTTGGGGGGGTGCCTCCCACGCACATAGGAAAAAAAATACATTCATTCATTCATTTCCTCTCAGCTAAAAATTTGTCAAATTGTAGCTAACCCAATATCTCAACGAAAAAAATAGTCAGCTGGTTACAACATGGTGTATTATACGTCAGCTGGTGTCTCGAACATGAAAGTTAAATTTAAAGAAAAAATTATTTTCCGTTATTTCCTCTCAAACAAAAATTTACCTGATGATACCTTATATGTAACTGTGGATAAATATATATGTCAGCTGGCTGTATCTTGGTGGAAAAACCGTCAGCTGATACGGGAGGCTACAACCGCTCTTCCCCCCAACCGAGCTCCAGCTGACGTTCACGAGGCTTCATAATACTATACTTTGATGCATTTTACTAATTACCGCTTGAGAGGAACTTGGTCATAAAATCTGCTGCTGGCTCCCGGACCACAAGCTTTATCGGGATAATAAAACACGCGAAAAAAGTCTAATATATTAATCGGTAATGCTTTATTTTAAATGTATTTATTTTCTCGGGACAGACGGCAAATTCAACCATCACCACCTTATTTTTTACAATTTTTTACAATAAAATTATTGTACTTCTTCAAGCGTACCTTCTAGGGAAGCGTGTATCATCTTAGACCACATCTCAGCTTAACATCAAGCAAGTTTGTGGTCAAGCGCTTCCCTATTCACAATTAAGAAGAAACATACATAGCGCCCCGAAATTCCAGATAACTCAAGCGGTATCGTACTGGAGTTTCCGTCACTGCACCAAGCGGGTCGTTAAATAATTCTATTAGGCCTTTCTCCCATTACGATACACACAGGCGATTCAAGTATCCTGCAAGTCTCGGAGACTAGTCGCCGCGGAGTATCTCACATACATTTGTATGTAGGTACCGGTAGCGTAGTGTGCGAGCCTACATACAAAATCCGAGACTTGCAGGATACTTGAATCGCCTGTGCGTATCGTAATGGGAGAAAGGCCTACAGTATAACAATACACATTACAAACTACATAATGCTTTAACTGAATTACAGCCTCTGTAACAACAAATTACAGCAACTGTAACAACATATTACAGCAACTGTAACAACAAATTACAAGCCGTAATAAACATGTAGAATATATTGAGGTCACACCGGGGAATTCGAATGGAATTCACGAAACGTCTTGCTATTTCTTTGAATTAAAACATTAGATTTATATAATAGCTATCTTGTAAATCTGAAAGCTTGTATGAAGCTGTGGCTTTTACCTTGTAAACAAAGTTTGTTTTGAAGCTCAACGTTTTATGATTAAAGTTTTTTGTAACTGGGTTCGATACCATGGAAACTTGGGCAATGAAAGGCTGATCAAGCAATTCTGTACAATTTTTCTCAATCTATGACATGAATTTTAATTATATCATTTTTAAACTAATGGCTATAATTCCTGACTTCACTCATGACATCGCGTCGTTGCTTCACTCACTACACATTGATAAAGACGTTTCTGAGCTAAATCACTATTATATTGTTTATTCTCTTAGTTTTCAAGGTGAAAATACATATATTATGAATCCTCAAATTTGTCCGAGGTACATATAAATATAATACAAATCCGTTCCGTCTCAAACGTAACAGTGAAAATGATACATAAAACACTCGTGTTATTTAATACATATTTATATAAATAACGTATTTATTTATAGATTAAACTGACTTAACCTTCGATTAACGCTATTTTGTGACGTAATCAATGCTAAAAGTACAATGTTATGCGTTTGGAGGCTGTATATAATATTTTAATCGAATAAGCCATATATGATCAGATTTAGTTTATAATACAGTTATGAGTACTAGGACTACTAGGTACTTGCTGTTGCTTGCGAAGTAGATAAATGAATATGGTTGGAAATAAATATAGGAGAGAAAATTTATTCATAAATGGTTTATATATTTTTAACGATTTCTTAATTTTCTTTTTGTACTCTCGATAGAATCGATACTGTATCGGTGGTAGTTTAATAAAAGATTTGGCTTAAAACCTACAAATAGCTGAATTCAAACGGAATTTAATTTGGGAACAAGGAGATATTTGAAACTAATGTTTATAATGTGTCGTATATATCAGTTTTCCCTGAGTATCTATATAATTGTCGCATTATGAAATCGTGATTAACACTCAACCTTAATTAATCTTTACCCTAATAGATCAATTAGCCGCTAAAAATCCAATTAGGCGGCCATATTTTATTCGAACGAAATTTCATAGTGGTTTGTGAAAGTGTACCATGTTTGGGATGGCGTTCTGTGCGTGTAGACCATTAGCTTAGTAATCCATAGATCGTGATCCATAGATCATGGTATCGTCGTCGCCGCGTGCGCAGACGCGGTCGCATGATGTTGACCCAAAAAGGATAAAGGCGTACTCGGTGAGTTTCACACGTTTTTTAGTCTGTGGCATAATTCTGTGACGTAAGCGTGATTGAATTAAGTTGCAAGTGTTATATAAAATGTATTGACAATCTGTACGTGTAATACTGTTTGCGAACAATATAGGTCTATTTTTAATGTGACTAAATAGTACACAGGTATTTCAATGCGTTCATATAATCTACGACATCCTCCGAACAAAAATATATTTTTGAATAATTTTTCTAGTATTTATTATTATTTGCTTACTTTAATATCAACTAAAGCTAATACAATAGTAAAGGTACAAAAATTAAACATAAAAATATTACGTACCTTTTTAAATTTGGTTTAAAATTGCATTAGAGTGACAAAAGGCCAATAACCACTGTCCATAGAAGTGACTACATTTAGTCACAAAGGGTAGATGCGTTTCGAGGGTGTAGCGTAATTGAGTGCCAAATTTGATACAGCCTCTGTAAAGGTTTTTAAAGGTATCCCTTTAAAATGCTTTGTTCACTTTAATTTTACAAGAATGTATCGCTAAAATGTTAAATGTAATATCGGCGTTTCTTTTGTCAAATTTTATACGGAAATATATCAAGAATTGGTGATAAAATGGCTTTTAAATATGTAATTTGCATAAAAAACAGTTAGATTTTATTCGCATGATTTAATTTATAATATTTTAATCTTTATATGTAGTATATATTTGGCACAGTTATGGGGTCTTTGAACTTTTCGCAACTTCAAGATATTTTGTTATTCAAATTAAGATTCGCTTTGTGCAATGTTTATTTTGTATCTTGATGCTACTTGACATAAAATATATGAGTATGTACATACAATAGTTTTTGTAATGTGGAAATTATCTGTAAATTATTGTACAATATTAGACTATTATAATAGGTAATTCCTTTTTAGAATAGGTATATTTACATTTACATATGCATAGAATATAATTAAATATTTTCATTTTTCAACTGTCACTGTTTCATTAATTTATTTGCGAAAGCCACAGGCGAAAGCCTATCTCAGATGTTTTCAAGTCTCCAAATGATCAAGGATATAGATTGTAATCTCTTTTTCATTTCTTAAATTTAAATCAAAGGAAATAGGTTGCTAAGTTTGCATAGAAACTGCTTTCGCGCTAAGAAATATTCATTAGATTAAAAATCTCATAGAATGTGATTTGAGGCAGAAAGACATAAAAATATCAGCCAAGTGGGACAAACGGACATTACGGGTTAACTGAGCGACGAGCATTGACGTCAAACTTTTTAATTGTATTAGTATATAGTAGGTATACAGTGGTATATAGATGAGTTTCAGTTTGTTTGTTGTCGAGTAGTGTAGGAGTAGGTACCCTCTAAGGTTTGTTTCATTTCAATTAATTTGAAATAAAAGATAAGTTTTTTTCCATGCATCTATATCTAAAGAATTGCAATTGTGAATAGTAGATTCGATGTGTATCGATATCGATACACATCGATTACAGTCATAAACTGATCAACCAATTAGTGCTAGATTTTTTAAGCTAAGAACGCTAAGATTTTCGATTTCACTGAAAATAGTGTTAAGATTTTTGCCTGATGTTATAGGTATCTATTAGATCTTAGATAAGATAATAATAAGATGTTGTATCTATTAGATGTATGAATTCAACACTCTATTTCATTTTAAACTATATTCAAATGTAAATTGTATATAACATAATATCTGTTCCCAATATTAAACCGAGAACAAATCCAACCCTTCATTAAAGCTGAAAATACAAAGATATGAACAAAACTCTTTTCTTCGAGACAGTAATTTGGAATGCATCGTATGCTATGCCATAGCTACGGGGAACTACAAATGAAAATCCGATACATGTTTGTAACGTTCTGTTTCAAATATAAAATAATATCTTTCGAAATATTTGTATTGTATATTGTTGGGAGATTTTATTTTTGTATTGTTTAGTTTAGTTTTATAGCTGGTGTCGGATCTAAGAAGTAATTAAACGTACGATTTGAATGGTGTTATTCATCTATTTTTTCTTCAGTAACCTTACTGATTATACTGAAGCTGATATTGGTTAAAAATCAAGTGTACATATTGCCTAAAAGTTTGTCGAAATATGGTCTGCCGTATAGCTTCATACAAAACTGTATCTTTTAGTATTTATCAGATCTATACTAATATTATAAAGCTGAAGAGTTTGTTTGTTTGTTTGTTAGAACGCGCTAATCTCGGGAACTACTGGTCCGATTTGAAAAATTCTTTCGGTGTTAGATAGCCCATTTATCGAGGAAGGCTATAGGCTCTCATTACGCTCAGACCAACAAGAGCGGAGCAATGCGGGTGAAACCGCGGGGCACAGCTAGTTTATTATAAAACACGTGTAATAAAAAACTACGAGGGTACTACAACAAGTGAAGTAAACAGATATTTCTTCACTATTTTTGGTATTGCGGCGTCCCTTTCTTCATAACTTCCAATCTTGACCTTTTTCTTAGAAACTTGGAACAGTATACCCAAATTAACTGTTCTTAGTTTCTTTAAAAACGTACGACGTATCTTCTGTCCCTTTATTTAAAAGTTAAATGTAACTGGATGATCCTTTGATTGTATAATTTCTTGAACCTTGAAAACCTCATATATTATACTAGCTTCCGCCTACGACTTTGTACGTGCATCCCCGTTTTTCCCCGTTCCCGTAAGAATTTCGGGAAATCCTTTCTTAGCGGATGCCTACGTCCTAACATCTACCTGCATGCCAAATTTAAGCCCGATACGTCCAGTGGTTTGGGCTGTGCGTTGATAGATCACTATATCAGTCAACTTTGAGTTTTATATATGTATATAGATTCTTTTTTTTCCTAAAAAATCTCGATAAATAACAGTAACATAGCATAAAAACTACCTACAACCATTTAATTAATATCTCTTTCTCTTTCCAGGAACAGCTCCGTCAACGTAAAGAAGCAGAAGAGAGGATCGCAGCGCAGAATGAGTTCCTCCGAAACTCCCTCAGGGGGTCGCACAAACTGCAGGCGCTGGAGTCCAATCCTCCCAACACTACCTCCTTTGTGAACGAGGCGTACGAGGAGGATGTGGAGGAACCCTCACAGTTGTATAGTATTGTTGGTGAGTTTATATGCAGTTAAAACCTTTCTCTATTATAGTATACTAGCTAGGTTCAGCAGTTTTTGCGTAAATGAGTAAGAAACATTCGCATTTATAATATAAGTAGGACAATAATATGATTTAAAACCTTCCTCTATTGCAATAATATTTGGTTAAGAATTTAAGTTTGGAGATGACTGGTCTATTGGTTTGGAATTATGTTGTTATTTGTAATGTAATTTTGTGAAATATGGCTATCCATTTATGTTATTAGTTAGTTTAAACTTTAAACAATTTCGTTTAACGTAGCCTCTTCAAGGAATTTTTCTGGGATCCTAAAAAATAAACCTGGGTAGTCTTGAATCCCTGTGGAATCTTGCAGTGTCATTTAACTGTCAGAGGGTATTTTATTTCACTCAACAGTGATATATAACAATTGGTATTTTTCATAAACTGTTTGCTGCTGTTGGATCTTCAAATATTTATAATTAAGATGAGATCTTTCATATTTGCTACCCTACGAAATAGTGTCTTAAACAAATATGCGATAGAACAACTTAACCTAATTAAAAATCTATTTCTACGTGCTATCTAATTTAGCTGGACCCATCCAAATAGAAATAATGTGGCCTCTTCGTCCACTATAACTATATAAGGCTTCAATATGTAATATTCCATGGAAATATGTGATAGAATTCCTGGGATTCAATATCAGATATCATTTTTAGGATTTCAATCGTCGACATAGAAATTGGTTTGAAGATGTGATGACCTATTTTCTTGGTTTGAATAAAAGTGTGTTACGTTTTTAATGTAACATATTGCATTCATGGAATATTTATGTGAAACATTCAATGTATTTTGTATGCCTTAGATCTTTAAATGGTCACATTATTTAAATAAAATTGAAGACACTGTTATGTATAAAATACTGAATATCAAGAACTTCTTTGTTATGTACAAATACATAGGAACACCTATTAAAATTGTATATAGAATCCATAATTTGAAAAATTTCTACAATTAAGTACCGCATTCTGAATTCCTTCTATTTTGTAATACCTATGTGTAGGTAAGTTAAATTCCTACCACAAACCAATTCTATTTGTTATAATATTCATCACTATTTGTTCTACATTCTTTATCTAACCTATTATTCTATTCCAGATTACCAAGAAGTATGCGCAGCGTTATCCAGGGTACAAAAGGCCCTGGGTTCCCTGGGCGAGTCGGGTCTAGCGGCGCGTATCGCCGGGGCAGCCAGCACGCTCTGCCCCGGGTTAGCTACACCCCTCACCACGAGAACGGCTGTGCTGAATGCGGTGAGGCACAAGCGACCGGGGTTATCGCCCCCGCAGACACAGAGAGCGCAGGATCGGTTAAAAGATGTAAGTTTATTTTATTGCTACAAACTAAAGAAATGGCCTAAAACCTTCCTCTTGAACCACTCTATCTACAAAAATAAACATCAAAATCTGTTGCAGAATTATTATTAACTAGCTGTTGCCCGCAGCTTCGCTTGCGTGGAAAAGATAAATTTTCATGGTATAAGTTTTCATCCCCTATTTTACCCCTTTAGGGGATGAATTTCTAAAATCCTTTCTTAGGGGACGCCTACGTTATGACATCTACCTGCATGCCAAATTTCAGCCCGATACGTCCAGTGGTTTGGGATGCGCGTTGATAGATCACTATATCAGTCACCTTTGAGTTTTATATAAATAGATTACCAATATAAGTTTTTTTGTTTTAATTAGCTAATTGCTTATGGTATCTCGACGAAACCTGTATATGTAATTGTGCGTGCATAGTAATGACTCGAAAAATCATGGAAATTTGAAATGATCAAAGTCATGCAACAATTGAGCTATTGTATTTCAATAATAATTAGCAAACAATAATGGTTACACACGGATGCCCAAATTTTTATCAAACAATAACATTACATCATCTTTTACAAAACAATTTGTGCTATACATTATTCATATATTAAATTACGATATATAAACTATAAAATATAAACGATATTTAATAAATTTTCCATTATCATCCTTTTTAATAAAATATAATATTCAATTTGAAAATTATTTTCCCTATATATATGTCGGAGAATTTAAATAACTCTCCATAATTAATTATAATTAGGTAGATATGTGAAATAATATTAAATAATGACTCAGTGCGCACACCTTGCGCGGTCGATGGTAGTACCGAGACTATAATATCATCGAGCTACTGACTCAAGGAATATAAACCATAGCATGGCCCGTAGGCCGTAACCCCATGCATTTCATATCAATGCAATATCGACACTATGTTGTACACCATAGAGTACATTATAATAGGAAGGTATAGCCACATAACAACTACTCTGTTATAATTCTCTCACATATAGATATTTTTTCAGGATTGATAATAATTGAAAAAAAGTCGTGTAAACCGTATGTGAAAAATATCTGTAATTAAATAAACATGTCGAATTTTTTTAAATAATAATTAAAATAATTATAATTGTTATTTCCAGTGTATAGACGTACTAGGCGCGCACGCCGCATCAGGAGGTGCGACGTCGAGTGTGGCGGCGGAACTCGTGTCGGTGCTGGGCGGGCTCGAGCTCGAGAGTCTACTGCAAGCGCACGACAGCGCTGCGGCCCTGGTAGACCCGGCGTGCTTTGCGAGGAATCGGAAGGTATTTCTTGTAATTTTAATTACTTTGCATTGAGATAATATTACTACGTATGGAGGAGACACCACGAACAAAATCTGTGCGCCATTTTTTTGCTCTAACTAAATTTTAAAAATTATTATCTAGTTAGGTACTTACCGATGAAAAGATAAGTTAGTCACTTTTCCGTATTATTTGTATTATTTGTGCAATATCGTAACACACACGAAGGCTTATGCGTTTCACTTTAAAACAAATAAAAAATGAGCGTGCAGTTAAGCCATATGGCTTATGTTGAGCGGAACATAAGTGATGTAGGCGGTGTCGTCTCCATATGTATATCTCAATGTTATTTTGTATGTTTATTTTATTTTTTAGAAGTGAAAATTCTTTAGGCGCGTTGAGAGTAAAATTTCAAGGTAGCGTCATGGCAATACCATCACGTCCTAGAGTGAGGCGACGATTTTGGTATCTTTGAATCTTGCCAAAGAAGTTTTACTTCTGACACGTGTGCATACAATTACAATTCCATCCGATATAATCAATGAAAGCCACGTGTGCTTGTCTCATCTTGGTTTTACTAAACAATATTAAAAAAAAACAAAACAATTTTATTTTAAGAAAAAATGTTATAGAAAAAATAATATTTTGCAGACTGGCAACCACAGGGGCGAGAACGACAAGTTCCAGCCCGCGGGCTCGCCCGACGACACGAGCGATACAATTAAAATTATTAAACTCGAAAAGACTAATGAACCACTTGGTAAGTATTTAATTTTAACCTATAATTTGACTTACAATTCATTATTAAATTGAAATTTTGGACAAATTTTTACTGCTATTAACAGACAAACAATATAAAAATTCAGATTTTTTTTTTAATGAAACAAATGTAATAACATATTGAAACACAAAAAATTCAAATCAAATTAAATTATTAAATTCTCTACCTATACAAAGACTATTTTTTTCCTAATACAATATTCATGCGCTATGTAAATAAGTATAATTATTATACATTAACTCCTAAAAGTTAAAAAAGGCAATCAAAAATGGGGGAAAATGTGGAAAAAAAATGTACTTCAACTTATTTTTATGTTATTTTACAGGTGCTACAGTAAGAAATGAAGGTGAAGCAGTTATAATCGGCAGGATAGTGAGAGGGGGAGCTGCGGAGAAGTCAGGGTTGTTACACGAGGGAGATGAGGTAAGATATATACGATTTGATAGAAATACATTATACTATTTAAGCAAAAATATCTATAGTTTGTAGTATTTTTCAAATTATATATCATAAGTGACCATGTTAATTGATGAATTTGTTTAAAAAATTGTTCTAAAGCTTTGAAAAAGTCGTTCAAAAACGTACCTGTTTTATACATACATATATCATTTTATTCACCATCACATTTCGATAAATCCTATGATTTAACGGTAATAAATAAACGGTTTTTACAATTACATATACAGAGCCCTATCACGTGAACCAATAACCATATACATTGTATAGCAAGTCTGTATTAGCTGTATAACTCTAACTCTAAAGCGCATCACACGGTGAAGATACT
>CAJQZN010025792.1:0-16442 GCA_907164685.1 Colias eurytheme
TAACCAAATCTACCCACCCCGACATTTTTAGCCACGGGCCTGCGGTTACACTTAAGTTTAGCCGGCTAAAGATAGAACAAACTAACATTAACACCTCGTCGAAAATAAACCTAAGTTTAGCCGGCTAATCTTAAGTTTATGTTCTCACCTACCTTTAGCCGTGACATATATAAAAATGAATCGCAAAATGTGTTGGTAAGCGCATAACTCGAGAACGGCTGAACCGATTTCGATAATTCTTTTTTTATTATATTCCTTGAAGTACGAGGATGGTTTTTATGTAGAGAAAACGTAAACATGTACCACGGGCGAAGCCGGGGCGGACCGCTAGTATTCTATAATTTTAAGGAAAAACGGCATTATTTCTAAAAAAAAATATTTTCCGATGAAATATTATTCCTTTATAAGTATAATTACAACTTGTGGAAGAATTTCCGCAATGGGAATTGCTGAAACACACCATGTATACACTCATACGTCTCCAGAGCAACTGAACAGTGACGAATGCACTGGTGATGTGAAAATCACCTGAGTGGCGACAAGGTCACGCACGCTTACGACTTCTAGTGTCTTGTTATTTAGATTTCTATGATAATAATACATAATATTATGTGACTAGCTATTCTCTATGGCCTATGCAATTTATCAAATGTTATTGCGGCAAAACGCGCTTATAGACAGGAAATTAAAAACACAATAATATCACTATATATTCTTAATCAAGTTTTATTCATCTTGTTTGTTAAAACGGTTTATATGAACTAATAAATCATCGCTCTATTAAACAATCAATCCATACTAATATTATAAATGCGAAAGTAACTCTGTCTGTCTGTCTGTTACTAAATCACGCCTTAACTACTGAACCAATTTGCATGAAATTTGGTATAGAGATATTTTGATACCCGAGAAAGGACATAGGCTACTTTTTACCCCGGGACATAGGATGCCGTAAATCCCACGGGAACGGAAACTATGCGGGTTTTTCTTTGACTGCGCGGGCGAAGCCGCGAGTGGAAAGCTAGTACGTAATAATTGAACAAACTATTCTAAAATTAAAATAGTGAGTTGATTTTCAATTAGGTATGGCAACACCTATTATTATCATTAAAGTTTAATTTCAATAACGTATCTAGATATATAAGGTAAATAAAAATAAAAAAAAACAATGTCGAATATTTTTCAATGCGTTGTTCAGTTTACAAAAAATGAATTTGTGTATTTTTATAATGAATATTGCTTTATTAATTTCGGATTAACTTGTCTCTTAGATACATATTCAGAAAATATTTCTTTCTAAATTTTTACGTTTAGGTTACATTATGAAAATTTCCTCGTGGAATTTTCTATTTATTTAAAAGTTTTGTATTTTGTGTAAACAGAGAACACTAGTTTCTCATTACTTTGAATAGGTAATAGTCCTGTTTTATTCAATCTATGTTCCTATAGTTATATGTATTAAATAGATATAGTTAACCACCCGTCAATTTTATAAAATACTTCCGCAATATAACAATCAAAAATTATATTATATTATAGTGGCGGTTATTTTTACGTAATCGTTTTATATTAAAATAGATCACTTAAAAAACAACCGTTATATAACTTTAAATTCTTGAATCATTTATTTCGTGTAGGGTGGTACACACATTTCGCATTTCGCATTTGCGAAAGACATTTAATTAAATAACATTTCATCAAAATCACTTTAGCAGTTAGCTATGCAAACACTATGCAAGTGTAACACGGACTGACAAACAACTCTTTAGCAAATTGTTGCAAGAGATGAGATGTTGTTTGATGTTGATTTGTTCTTTTTGAGTAAGATTAAACCGCCATCCTGTTACAAATGACCCGAAACACTGACACAAAATTTCGGGTCATTTGTAACAGAATGGCGGTTCTACAGGGGTCTTAGTACCAAGAAGCTTATATCTTATACACTGGAGATTGCACTATGACCATTAACTTGTCACAAGAAAATATAACCTTGAATGACGTCAGTGTTGTTTTTTGTCTCTTTCTGTGAGTGACCACACTGGTTTGTATATTCAGGATTTTTCGAAATAAAAAAAACTAAAAATCATGGTCTATAAATAAAACGACATATATTTTTAACAGTATTTATATTATAATAATACTGGTCAACTTACATGAATAATTATCATCTTTATAGGTACATACCATTTTAATTGGTAGAGAATGATAGTTTTAAATAACGCTTGATAACTTTTGATCTCATACTACGATTTTTTAATTAAAATGAGTGCTACATACATTAAAACATCGTTTTGGTTACTCAAGCTTCAGTCTAAAACTTTTCAATATTCCAAAGGGAGAGTTGCATCGCTAGTGTTGATGTGTGGTAACGATATTACAGTTCTCAGAAATTCGTATGTCTTTCAGGAGCTGTACTTACGGTTACTAATGGTTTCATGGTGGTTAATTATAATATAATTAAAATTACTTTATCAGTTGAGACGCAGTAACAAGAATGTGGTAAATAAAAAGGTATAGCACTTTTCAAAAGGTATTTTTTTTCTGGACCGTAATCCTCAGGCTTAAAATGCAAACTGCATATTCTGGCATGTTGATAAATTTTACCCTTGATAGGCACTATGGACAGCCATTTATTTCTTTTTATTTCATTTTTGGAAAGCTGAAATACGTAAAACAAAAAAATATTAGGTATAGTATAAATTTCAATGTAAAAAAGAACAAACCACAATATGTGAGTGCAATACCGATGTCGTGTGTTGTTTCATTACTAGTATAAAAATTTTTAAAATGGTGTTCTAAATGTTCATCATAATATTGTTTAGCAATATATTATCGTCGCTATCCGTAAAAACCCATCATCATGGTTACCTTACTTGTTAAATTTGTTTGTTGAAAACTTGTTGAAAAATGATGAAAGTATTAGGAAAAGAACTTATTTAACATGATTGCTTAGTAAAATGATGATAAATTTGACGATTTATGCCATTAAAATGATTCTAAATAGGTAAATGCATGAGTATTGAGGAATATTGTAAATAACGTAAATACTAAATATACACTTGCCTGTGAAATTATAGGCCAGAATTTGGTGTCCAAAAACTTCTGCAATTTTTCACAATGCAATACATTATTAATATTCTGAAAATATTTATTAAATACGCAACAATATTAACTTAAATATTCGAAGCGACGCAATTTTTTTGACACTTATGTCATATTGTCAAAGTGAGAGTTGCTACAATTTTATTATGGTAACTACCCATAATCAGGGAATATCGCTTTTTAATAATTGGTTCAGATACTTATTTTATTTAGCATAAATAATAATTGTCTCATCCAACAATGCTTCTGAATGACGTTGTTGGCAATTTATCAACAAACTCATGTACAAAAATTAACCTTTTGCACAGAATATTACAGCATACATAGTAGCCTTGGGAAAACTTCGTATTAACAGTGGCAATACCAAGTTAGGTGTGAAAGTGATAGAACACAACAATTTTCTTGTTACACGTCAAATGTTCATACCGAAATCTCCAGTGTATCATCACTACATAGTATAAAACAAAGTCGCATTCTCTGTCCCTATTTCCCTATGTCCCTATGTCCCTTTGTACGCTTAAATCTTTGAAACTACGCAATGGATTTTGATGTGGTTTTTTTAATAGATAGAGTGATTCAAGAGGAAGGTTTATATGTATAATAAGATCCATTAAGTAGTGGAGAAGTACTGTTATTTTTGAGGTTTCTAATGTGATGTCGTAAAAATTTACATTTATTCCGCTTACATTGCAAACGCAGGCTGAACCCTACGAGTTTTATCAAAATAATGTACTAAGTATTATACACATTGAAAAGGTCTACAGAAAAGTCCGCGATGGTATATGTCTATCTCTTATGGATAACCCACAATAACTTTTTTTTGTCATTTACTTTTTACGACAAATAATGGCTAATTTTCGAAGCGATTTTAACCAATACAGCATTAATCCTTAACCAATTAAATACCATGGATACATTGTTCATTTAATATAGATCTATATGGCCCTTTACACCGTATGATTTAAGTGAATATTTTCGAAGATATTACAGATTTAAAAATTGCGGGACGTAGCGTTTGCGGCCGCCCGGCTTTGTAGGTATTTTATACCCGTGCGATGCCGGAGCGGGCCGCTATATTTTTATACCTATACAACGTTCACAATTTTTCTGTAGTGTATTTAGTATCAGCATTGCACCCGTGCGAAGCCGGGGCGGGTCGCTAGTAAGATATAAGCTTCTTGCTTAGTACGCAATGACAAAAAGAAAAATGATGGTCAGAACGCTGATACCCTGTAATAATATTTTATATTAGAGAATCTTAACATAAAATATTATAGTATCTTCACCGTGTGTGACGCGCTTAATACTTAGTATAATTTTTTAATTTTAACAAGAATTCAAATTCAATAAAGCCTTCTCTGGTAACTTCTTTCATATAAAATACTTAAAAATTATCGGCATCACAAAATCAGTTGTCATTTTTAAGACTTCATTATTATTAATCAATCGTAATATTTGATTATTTTTTCATTTAGAAATATTTCCTTTTCTTTTTAGTAATGTTAAAATATTAATTTTTATTTTGTATAAAATGTCGTTTCGGGTACACCAATTTGTGAATACTTCTCGGTTAATATTAAGGACAAATCATATTGCGGTATATTTATTATTTTATATTTTACTAGCTGCGCCCGCGGTTTTACCCGCGTGGCTCCATTCCTGTTGGTCTTAGCCTGATGTACTATAGCGTATGCCGTATAGCCTTCCTCTATAAATGGTCTATCACCGAAAGAATTTTTCAAATCGGGCCAGTAGTTCCCGACATTAGCGCGTTCAAACAAACAAACTCTTCAGCTTTATAATATTAGTATAGATTAGTACCTAAAGATAATGTTTATTCCTGTAACAATGTTTCTGTAATTTTAAATTCTTTAGTCCAATGATTTAGTTAAAATCCTACTTTAGTGCTTTGTGACAAAACACCCTAAATTCTATAAATTAATAGCATATCTGAATGATATTTAATTATAAATTCTTATTATATCAGAGTTGTAGACGAATCAATGAACCAAAGAGTTACTCTTCGTATTCGAAGTCGGAGACTTTTCTAAGTGGGACAAATGCGAACTTTCTGGAAGCTCAATACTTGGAATGGTCGAAATCCAAGGGATCTGTGGATTCGGTAAGGAAATTTTCACCTTAAGCCATTAAGCTCTTAGTGCTTTTCCTTTGATAGAGGAGAAGCATTCATTGACGAAAATCGCGTTGTATGAAGGTTTTAGACGTATGATAATTAATGAAGAAATTCATCCAGATCTATACAAAGAAAAAGTTAGGAATGACATATGGAATTTTCTACTATGTATTAACTACCTACTACCGATTTAGTGGGTAACTAAAATAACTAAAACTTATAATATTATAAATGCGAAAGTAACTCTGTCTGTCTGTCTGTCATTGCTTTCCCGCTTAAACATCTCAACCGATTTTGATGAAATTTGGCACAGACAATCTTTAGACCCTGAGAAAGAACATAGGCTACCTTTTATCAAAAAGACACGCGAGCGAAGCCGCGGGCGGAAGCTAGTCTATGATAAAGAAGAGCTATTGTGCCTTTTGAAAAAGTAAAACTCAGATCCCTAGGCTTAAATTGCGAGATAACAGCTAAAATGTTACTAAAAATATAAAAATTATGTAACTGAATATATTAAACATAAATAAATTTTTGTCAAAATTTTTCAGTCGTGGGACGGCCTCTACGAAAGCATAAATAGTCCTAAATTACAGATAGACGAGTTTCAGGATGATTTCAGTCCAAAATCTACCAGTTAGTATGATTTTGAATTACAATGCTTCAAAATCTAGATATTGCATTCAAATCGAAACTAACACAGCTATACTAACGAACTTTATTAAAAGAAATGGTTTTCGGAAACAAAACTTTATAAGAAGAAAACTTTCGGAAGTATTTTTTGATGAATTGTATCTATAGCGAAGCACAAGGAACAATAATATGGTACATTGCGCTCAAAGTCTGCATTCATCACCTATTTCACACAACACATGCCCATTAATGAGGAATAGAAAACTTGAAAATAATGTTTCTCTCACTTCAGAACCGAAACCATCGAAAGAAACAGATAAAGCTATAAGACATAACATTAAACTGCACTTGGCTGTCCAGAATTTAATAAGGAGTTATCAGGTAAGAACTGCGTTGTGATAATTGCAATGGGTACAGAGAACAGTTTTCCATAGAGATGTATATTACCAAAAGCATATCGAAACTGTAAAGGAAAAAGCTTCAATTAACTTTAAAATAATTATATTTAAGATTGCCCAGATAATCATCATCTAGAAATTAAAGACTTTTTAACGGATTCATTAATTATCTTATTAACTCGTATAACGACGTTTTAAATAATACTCAGCTAGCGGGGTCACGGGGAGACTGGCTCTCAATATAATGAATTAATCGCGTTTAAAAAGTCTTTGATTTATAAATAGTACTGGTAATGATGCTCGCGTAAAATAAAACACAAGAGACGAAGAAGCTGTTATTGCTACAGGCGCGTGGTCACCTCCTCTCAAAAACAGACCCGCTCGGGCTCACAATGGGCGCGCGTTGGGTGCTCAACATGCAAAGTGCACCGCTTGACCTCAAGGGAGTTAACTGCAAGATCATTGCGAGGGAACTAGGCACTATATTGGGTAATACTGTTGATATAACCGAAGGTTTTTCTTTATCCTTTAGTTTGGTTAGCCTGGAATAGACGACGAGTGATAGTAAGGTCATATTCAGCACTGTTTTAAATTATTTTGTTACCTGTAATTTCATTTTTAATTGATGCGGTTAATAATTAATCATTCTGTTGCTATTTCACCAGATTTAGGTAAATTTTGTTTCTATTTTACACGGTACCTATTGGTAAATTCTGCTGTTAGTTCACAAGATTTGGGTAGATTCAGATGATTTAATTTTTTTGTAAAATTGTCGTGCTTAATAGATGCTCACTGAATGAAATATTCACATTAATCATTTTACAGGAGAGGAACACATGGATATGGAATTTGAATTACCTCCTCGGACATTTATCGGAGGCAAGGACGTTGCTTTAACTTTAAGGTGAATTTAGATTCTTAAGTTATTTTACAATATTATTAAACTAGCTTTCCGCCCGCAGTTTCGCCCGCGTTTTCAAAGAAAAATCCGCATAGTTTCCGTACCTGTGGGATTTCCGGAATAAAACCTATGTGTTAAAACAAGTTACCCTCTATATGTGTCCTAAATTTCATTGTAAACGATTCAGTAGTATTTGTGTGAAAGAGTAACAAACATACACATACATATCCAATATCCATCCTCACAAACTTTCGCATTTATAATATTAGTAGGATAGGATAGGATAGGATAAATGGACACACAGACTTAAATTTTAGATTTAGTTTCAAAGAAAATTAAGTAAACCTTTATATGAGAATAGTAAATGGTCTCATTGAAACCATCACCACCATCACCATTATTGATGATGATTATGATGATGATAATAACCTCCCCAGGGAGATAATAAACCGCCTGGAACGAGTATATTGCTCATCGATAGGCGTTGAGTACATGCACCTCTACAGTCCAGACGCGTTACAATTTATAAGAGAACGCATGGAGTTACCCGGTGCTTTGGATAAAACGATCGAAGAGAAACGGCTGATTATGAGAAGACTGACTAAGGCCGTTTTGTTAGTATCTTTATTCACGTACAGTCATACAAGTTATAAGGCGTGGATTGAAAAGTATAGAGTCGTGTATGATGTGTGATGTCGTGTGTGATGCTTGATGTCATGACGTGTGATATGTGATGTCATGTGTGATGTGTGATGTCGACTGTGAATGTGATTTCGTGTGTTAATTTCTAACAGTAAGTGAAGGAAAAAAAATGATATTAAAAGTGATGAATTTTATTCATATTAAATATTTTGTTCAATTCCAAGTAACATTTTTTACCAGCTTAGAGAAATACTTCGCAACAAAGTGGCCAGCGGAAAAGCGGTTCGGTCTAGAAGGTGGCGAGAGCATGATCGTGATGCTTGAGGAAATTGTTGACACAAGCACTGAGCTCGGTGTAGAATCTATTGTTATGGCTATGCAGCACAGAGGTATTATAATAATTACCAATTGTGTAGGTGATGGTAGCTCAATAGTTGACTAAAACTTCAAAATTAAAATCCAGATTATTCCATCAGGCCCCGGAATCACAGACACAATAGAAAATCTATTGTGTCGCGGTCGGATCTGGCCTCTCGGTGGTTGAGAGGTAGATCCGACCGATAGGGAACTTAAAAGTTAAAATACATCGAAATAAGCTGGTATTCAAAAAGCTTGAGAGTCCTATGCAAGACGTGTTTACGCACTTTATTATAACAGTAGCTAGAAATAATTTGGAAAATCCAAAAGTGCACGCCTCATAATTTTTTTTAAATAAATATTTATTAATTATTATTTTTGTTTATTTAATAACAATTAAACCACATCGAATCAGACCCTGAAAAATGAAAGGGTTCTATTCCTGAGCATACTCAAGCGTGAGAGAAAAAAAAAGACTCGATTAGTAAAGTATTTCGGTCGCTATCGTGTTAACAAGAAAAAGGATCCGCACATACAGACACACGGACGTCCAAGACAGAACTTTTTTAAACTGTTTTTTAACTAGTTTAAATAACAAAAATGACATCAAAAATATCATGAACGTTAAAAATAGTGTTTTTTCTTAATATGTGTGTGTATGTATTATCTTACAAGTGCAATGTATGATACATAAAGACATTTTTAGTTTGAAAAATCAGATGTTTTGCGCGAAGTGACAGTAGTACCCACCTCAACGCTTCGCTTATGAGGCGTGCAATAACAGGCATTAGACATCTGCGGATTTTTGTTTCAGGTCGTCTCAATATGTTAGTAAATGTTTGTCGCAAACAATTGACGGACATTTTTGCGCAATTCAAACCAATGGAACCTAAAGAACCTGTGCGTATTAAATCTACAATTACTTACTTCCAAATCATTGTTTTTAACCAAATTAGGAATTGATTTATACAAATGGTCTAGGGTTCTGGAGACATTAAATACCATTTGGGGACATACATACATCGCTTTATTCGGAAAACCAATAAATATATAAAGGTGTCTATGAGTTGCAACCCTTCTCACTTGGAGGTCGTGTCCCCAGTGGTGATTGGGAAGACAAAGGCTGAACAGTTTTTTAAGGGCGATAATAATGGTGATAAAGTAAGTATCAAAATTTAATGAATTTAAAATGTTACCGATGAATATTATTTAATTCGAATTCTGTTAATTGAAGTGAAACTTCTTTATCGGGGTTGGAAAAAAATTTAGTGTAATATTTTTCCGATACGCGCCATCTTTTTCTTATCCCTACCACGCGTGATTCGACGTAAATTATTTTTTGAAAAATAAGGCCATAAGTTTCACTTCTTACGTGTGTACACTAGTACATGCACACATTTTTTGACTGTATGCTATTTTTATAGACCTTCGTGTGCGTAATTATTTCTTCCTTGCCATCTTAAAATGTTTATATTAGTTTCTGGATAATTTCTAGAAATTGTCTGATATACTACAGATCGACTAGTAGATACTTCCATATTACAAAGCAATACGACCACACCTATTATTTTGCCCAATAGCATGGCCTACAACTACATCATCATCATCGTTTGTTATCTCACTCAATGATTCATTAAATAATCCATTTCAATGACAAGCAAAAATCAAATTTTGCAATCTACGTAATATTTAAGGAAAACGATAGAAAATAAATAGCCATCCATCTCCAATAGTTACAAAAACTGGCTTTAAGAACAACAGTCATCCAGCTAGGTATAATATACATATAGTAGTACAAGTTGAGTATAGAAGGATAATTCCTTCTCCAGGTCATGGCCATAGTAATGCATGGTGACGCTGCCTTCTGTGGCCAAGGTGTGGTCTACGAGACCATGCATCTATCTGAACTACCAGCCTTTACTACCCATGGTTCTATACATATTGTGTGCAATAACCAGATCGGGTACACCACGGACCCGAGGTTTGCTAGGAGCTCTCCTTATTGCTCTGGTGTGTTGTTTGTTTTTGATTGTGTAGCATTTTGGTGATTTAACCCCTTGACCACCGAGCGGCCCGATCGGGCCCCGACACAATAGATTTTCTATTGTGTCTGTGATTCCGGGGGCTGCGGGATTAAATAAATCTACTATGCATTTTTTTCATAAAAGCTAGTATAATTTTATGTCTCTTTATCTCCCTAACCCTCTTGCATGATTGAACAAATGCAATAAATGCGAACATGCCTTTATGAGATAAATAACTTTGTATTCTTACAAATTCCACAGTCACATAAATCTTAACTTCCAAACAATTAGGCACAACAATTAGGAACAATTAGGTACCTAACGCGCTCCTAATAATATACCACAAACAGATGTAGCCAAATGCGTGAACGCACCCGTACTCCACGTAAACGGCGACGACCCAGAAGCCGTGGCCCACGTGGCGCGGCTCGCGATCGAGTACCGCTGCCGCTTCAAGCGCGACGTGGTGCTCGACCTCGTGTGCTACCGCCGCTTCGGGCACAGCGAGGAGGACGAGCCCATGTTCACGCAGCCCTTCATGTACAAGAAGATCCGCTCCATGCGCACGAGTGAGCTCTGCCACATAAAAACGCTATAGTGACATCGCTGGGCTATAGCCAAGCAAAACATAATATGCACGCACGTATGCGCGGATAGGCATATTCTCCAATTCGAACATATCCTTTAACTGGCGATGTCGCCATGGCGACTTCGGACTTAGGAATAACATGACTGAATGCTTTAATACAGTTATCAATGTTCTATTTCTTTTGTAAATTTCTATCTTTATGTATGTTTTCCTTCATTTTCTTCATTCTGTATTTCTACAATAAAGTTAAATTTCTTTAAAATCGTCTATATAGATGAAAATTTAATCCCCATATAAAAGTATGTAATCTTTTAAAGTAAAATGCAGGCAGGGTTGTTAAATACATTAAGGAATACGTCCGTTTTACAGTTGATCAAATATACGGAGATAAGTTGAAAGCAGAAGGTGTGGTCAATGACGCAGATATTAAGGGTTGGGAGAAGGAATATATGGACACTTTGAACAAGCACTTCGAACTTGCTAAAAAGGTCACCAAGTTGAGCATCATGGACTGGATTGATACACCCTGGACTGGGTTCTTTGAAGCTAGAGACCCAAAGAAGGTATAAAAACGTATATTCCTGGAATTAAACTTCATAACAGTTACTAAATTTGAATCTTTTGAGGGCTTACGGTGACTATATTTTCAATGGTTCATTTATATCATTACTTTTAGATTGAAGACACTGGCATATCTGAAACAACAATATCGACGATTTCGAAACACTTCTGCAAACCGCCTGAGCCGTGGGCATTTGAAGTACACAAAGGAATAAACAGAATATTGCAGAACAGGGAAAAAATGGTAGTAAACAAGAACCAAATAATTCTGTTGCCTGTGAAATTCCAATAAAATCAAATTGCTTTAATATTTTTTTGTATCTAAGGTAAAAGAAGGTATAGCCGATTGGGCCATGGGAGAAGCTTTGGCTTATGGTGCGTTATTGAGGGACAAAATACACATCAGATTTACGGGCGAAGACGTGGAAAGAGGAACTATGGCTCATAGGTTTTCTCCTTTCTTTTTATCCTTCTTCCTTTTTTAACGAGAAGTTCCTTATTCGAATCTGACTATTCTAACGATGAGCTGCGAATTTTTTTTTTACTTGTTTTGATAAGCATTGTAATTCGGAATATGGAATCAGACAAATTTAACATGTTTATTATCCCACAAAATTACCTATTCCAAGAATCATTTCACCAAGCGGTCTTTAAAACACATCAATAACTTTTACAATCATTATTACAAATTATTAGAAACCACACACCATTCCAGGCACCACGTATACCACCATCAAGGCGTAGATGGTGCTACACACCGAGTCCTCGATACGCTGTACCCGGACCAGTCTCATTATAGTTTGCATAATAGCTCGTTATCGGAGTTTGGTTAGTCATGGATACTTTTTAGTTGGAAAAATACAGGTGTAAACTATTATTTTGTAGATTTTGGAGCCCATTTTCTCTTTTTTGGGTAATCCTACTACTATTATAAAGGCGAAAGTTTGTAAGTATGGATGAATGGATGTTTGTTACTCTTTCACGCAAATTCTACTGAACCGATTACAATGAAATTTAGCACACATATAGAGAGTAACTTGGATTAACACATAGGATAGGTTTTATCCCGGAAATCCCACGGGAACGGGAACTATGCGGGTTTTCCTTTGAAAACGCGGGCGAAGCCGCGGGCGTAAATCTAGTTATGTCATAAGTAAAAGGGGTCAAAATACTGGTGTGTATTCTGACTTAAGAGGGCTTACCTTGAACTTGAATGCTATCACAGAAAAAACATCCCCTTATTATAATTTTACGGCATATTAACGTTAGTGGAACGTTTTTAGACATTTTATAGATATTAATTTATTGTCAATCCTTTAATAAAAGACGAAATATTATTATATAGTTTACATTAAATTCTAGGAAAGCAGTAGTTACAAGCACCACTCGATTCACTTTTTCTTTCAATGCATTTTCAGGTATCCTAGGTTTCGAAGTAGGCTATTCCTACTCGAGTCCACACTTACTGACCATCTGGGAGGCCCAGTATGGAGACTTTGCTGATACAGCGCAACCAGTGTTTGATACGTTTATAGTGAATGGGGAGAGCAAGTGGGTTTGTCAGTCGGGGCTCGTGGTGCAACTACCACATGGGATTGATGGGGCTGTGAGTTTTTTCTGGTCATATGTATAGCAGAAAGAAACAAAGGACCAAAGATAGTAGTTGAATTAGAGCTGGTGTTGTATTGTAGTAAAAGGTGGGATTGCATAAGATGGATTGATGAATTTGGGTGACGATTTGTATGCCTAATAGAGTAGGTACGAGTTTTCAACATTTTACTTAACAAAGTGTAAACAAAATAAATTGTTTACCAGCGGAGATTATTGTTGTAAATGGAAGAGAGCCAAATTTCACAACAAAATGAAATTACAGTATTGATGAATAAACGTTTTTTGAAGGAAAATTCAAATTATTTGGTATAGGGTCCAGAGCACTCATCGGGTCGAGTGGAGCGCTATCTACAGCAGGCTGATGATGACGAGGACAATATTCCAGATCTTGATGATAAAGAAATGGCGTGTAAGTTTATTTTTACTCATTAATTAAAAATAAATATATTCTACTTATACTCTACCTTTTACCTTTTGCTCTATTATGAGCGATAAATCATTTTTTTCTTAGATGAAATTAAACACTTTTCATTTTCAGTCATATGCTATAGAAAAGTTTTAATCTTTATTCTTTACCAGTTAACATCTTAAACAGTTACCTACCAAATAAAGTTTCATATTTATTTCGCCAGTGAAGCAGCTAAGAGCAGCGAACTGGATAGTGGCAAATGTGACGTCACCAGCGAACTATTTCCACCTGATTCGGCGGCAGATCGCGTTGCCGTTCCGCAAGCCTATTATATTGATGACACCAAAAGTAGGGCTTAAACACCCTTTCTACAGATCACCGTTTAAAGATTTCTTACCTGGCACCACGTTTCAGAGGTTTGATTCTGTCAAAAATCATTGTCGTCGTTATTATTACCAGCATCATCATCATTACAATCAAAATCATTAAAATCAAGCGTGACGTCACACGCTTTTTACTTCCATATCATATTGTTTGTAGATATCACTAATCGTCAAAGTTTGACTCTCCTTGCCAATTTCAACACAAAATTTCTTTAGCCATTTGGCGCAGTAGATAACAGCAATTCTATATTACTTTTAATGCAGTTTAGTTAATTTACAGGGTAATAAGCGACACCGGACCAGCCAGTAAGAACCCGAAAAATGTACAAAAGCTCATTTTCTGTTCGGGAAAAGTGGCCATAATAATAACGGACTTACTAAAAGAGAAGAAGTTAGAAGAGAAGATAGCTGTATGTCGTATAGAGCAATTGTACCCGTTTCCTTACGATCTGGTGCTGAAAGAATTCTGCAAATACGATAAAGCCAAGGTTTTCTTCTGCCAGGAGGAGCATAAAAACCAGGGGCCGTGGCTGTTTGCTAAAGTGCGTTTGGAGAACTTGTTTGGGAAGAAGATTGGGTTAGTGTTGTATTTCAGTTGATATGTTTTAAGAATATTTTTGATACATACCGAAGGTGTGTCATTCCTATTTAGTGTGAGTGACATAAGGTATGTCGAAGTTAAAATGGTAGAATATAACGTCAATTTAAAGTCAATGTAAAGGTGGACTTTTGAATTGAATCTCTTCCACTTAAATTTCCACATTCCTCCAGTGAAAGAAAGAAAGAAAGAAAGGAAATACATCTATTTTAATGTCTTGTGTGTGTATTGTCATGTCCAGTGCTTTATGACCCGTATTACAACAATTTCCTACCAGTGCATATCTCGTGAAAATCGTACCAACATTTTCGGAACACGAATAACAGTCTCAGTTTAATTAACATAGTAGTATTTTTTCTATTCCATCAATATCTTTATTGCAGTTGTATTTCTCGACCATCGAGTCCCGCTTCAGCGACTGGCATCAAGTGGATGCACGCCAAGGAACTGACAGACCTCAAGAACAAAATTATAGAGTTATAAATTGTGTTTGTGCTCGTTGTTTATTAAACGTTTACCTTTTTATTTCTTGATTTTTATTTACCACTCAAAACCCTTAAAATATTCCTGTTAATAATTTGGCAAATCTAAAAAAAATAGCTTCAAACGAAGTTTTTGGACAATAAGATTGGTTTCCATTACTATATAAATAGGTAATTATTATTATTAAGCCAGTAGGTGCAAATAAAAAGGTTATTTTGCTGTTGATATAAAATTTTAACCTCATTACGGCTTACGCAATCGGTCACTATTTATTTATGTATTTTGGTAGTCATAATGACTGTGCAATTATACAAAACAATATTATTCTTAGTAAAATTATTACGTAGCTTGATAAATCAGTGATACGGATAAGATGATAGCTATAACAAAATACCAAGAATTAGTAATGGAATCTTTTTATTTATCTTAAAAATGTCTACACGAAAATTTACCTACTCCTATATCGGTCAATTAGGGAAAGCTGGCATGTTCACAGTACTCACACTTATGCAATTTCACTTACAGTATGTTCAAAAATAAATGCGACTCTAGTTTCATTTTAGACTTGAATTGTAAAATGGGTGCGTTGTAGATATATATATATGTATATGCAAATATAATTACTTATGAAAGCTCTCATAATTTACCTGTAAAATTATAATTTAAAAGTAAATCAATTGATGAAGTTAATTATTTATTCTAATAATAATCAATTGGATAAAAGTATTAATAATCATTCAATTATCAAATAATAATTAAATTCCTGACTTTGATCGAGTAAAGATATCTAAGAAATATTATATTTGTAGTAAGTACGTAATATCTACCAATACGCGCTAACAAATATGTGTTACATGTTTATTGTATAATTTTGATACCTGAAGAATCTATTTAATCATAATCGTAATCTTCTACTTCACTGTTAGGCCAGTGGAAATTAACATTAAATTCGCAAAGCACGATGTAGATTTGAATTTTTGGTATGTTGTTTGGATCAGTTAGGGTGATGTAAATCCCAATTTGCAACTTCGAAAAAGTTGTGCTCGCTGCGCACCACGTGATAAACTGCGAAAATTTTGGACTTTTTTCACTTTTTGCTCTAAAAGTCATAAACTATGCGTTTCCGACAAGACTTTCATCGCTCGAAGAACTCGATGTTTCGTTGTCGGAATTTCTTAATGTTATTATAAATGAGTCAGTGTAATTATCTACTTTTGGTTCTAATTGAATATATTTTTCCTCATGTTCTCGCGTCTTTCTCCAAACGTCACTAAACATATCCAGACTAATAGCATTTGCTTCCTTTCTAAATAATTCTTCCACAGTTTTCAAGTTAAAGTTCACATTTTGTGATGCTACTTTCCCTTTAATTATGCCCCATAGTAACTCTATTGGGTTGAGTTCTGGATGGTATGGTGGAAGGCGCAATACACTATGTCCATGATCTTTGAGGATTGCATCAAGTAGGTAAAAATTTTGTATAGTTTGGCTTATTTTTTTAAATAATGTGATAACTCTGATTATTAATTAGTAAGTAATTTGATTTTTGAAAAAAAAAATGCCGATTTTAGTCAAAATTTATATTTTTCTAACAAGATCCTTATCATCCAAATTTCCACC